>QLOJ01000158.1:0-21173 GCA_003313625.1 Tricholoma saponaceum
CACCAACGGCGTCACCACGGCGGTGTGGTACTCCGGCATATACTCTATGTATAAATTATAATGGCGCGCGCCAACCACCGTGCCACGTTCCGTCAAATGAACCTGGAACCTGGTCGCCGCGGGCTTCACATTCCAGGGCGTGGTATCATACATCATGCATCATGTGCACGACCACAGATAAGTTGAGATAACGATACTTTTCAATCTCCTTGACATCGTTCCTCTCCCACAACAATCACGTTCATTGTAAGGATCACCGACCTTGAATCCATACTCTCTAACATAACTCCAGGTCACTCCTCGAATTCGTGATGCCCCCAACCCCTGCATACTGGCGGAATGTTGCTTTAAAGGCGGTTGTCGGCACACCACGCGAAGACATCGTGTATGCCGTATTTACCGAGTTTCTGACGGCGCATAAGGATCCACAAGAACGCTTTGTGATTTATCCTCAACTATCGTTGAAATGGAAACCGGATGACCCACAAGACAAACGGTCAGAAGTTCCTGACGTTGGTGTTGGAAACTTTACTCTCCCTGGCACATTTCCAACCTTCATGTTACGTTTTGGGGTGGAAGCCAAAAGGGCTGTCCAAGCGATGCGTCTGTTACCGCCTGCTCAATCCCTCCGCGAGGACCGCGAAGTCCTCTTAACATTTCATCGACTCTTTTATCAGGCGAAGAATCAAGCAAAGGCGGCTATCAAGAACCAGTACCCTATCAATGGTAACACGGTTGACTGGATTTTGCTTGTGGGCCCTTACTGGCGGGTGTGCACGTTCGGGCCGTTCTCGGAGGCCGAGCTCACCGTCCGCGGTCACAAACATACCGAAAGTGCTGATTTCATCGAGACATTAGAGGAACAAGCCAGAATGGCAACGCCGCCTCTCGCGTTGCCGAACCTGTTTCTCCTGTCCACCGCCGAATCTCACGACCGTTTGCAGGCACTCCTCGTTCTAACTGATCCTGCGGCCGCGGCGCTTAACAATCAGCTGATGTAGCTTGTAACTTGTAAGTATTTTACGCAATCACCAGTGACGTTCAATAATGTAGCAAACTGCCGTGTAGAGCTGCACATTCAAGTTCAAAGAAGGAAGGGTAGCCATACTGAATTGAGGAGAAGCAATTGCAGAGATGAGGCTTCAGCTACTCGCCAAATTATTAGATATGCTCACTAATACGACGTCACCCCAAAAAATCGCTCAGTCAAAATGTGTTTTCTTTTGAATTTTCTGACTTTTTTTTTCGACCAGAATTTACCAAATGTTTGAACAGTTAGTTGTAATAGTAACCTTGAATTATTTATTCTTTTAGAGTCAGCCTATCCACGTTGTTTATCCTATGTCTAAAAGGGCTTAGTGTTGCAGATTTAAACCTTTGTGCAGGGGGCGGCAAGTGTTGATTTTAGCCGCGCTGACTCGGAGCTTGAACAGTTGGACTGTGGGATCGCGACAGTCGACGCTGGCGATGTGTGTGATCCGACACGGATGAAAGGGAATGTGAGTGATCGAGACGCTTGATGGCGAAGCTGGAACATCGAATAGATCAGCGCTGAACTGACCATGGTCAGAGGAGACCATGCGGTGGAAGGAACTTAGGGTTATGAGCTGGTAGTGTCTATTTGACTCTACTTCAACTCTAGATAAGACTCCTCATAACCCTAAGGCAGGAGGGTGTCTCTTTTGAGGATCTTGGTGAAGTACTTAACGGACACTGGACAGTAAATCATGAATGTCGAATGTGTTACATTCATTTGTCATACCAGAAACCTAAGAGATATGTAGAAACTCACCCATAAGAACCCTACTTTTCAGACTCGGACTCACTCTCCAGCGACACATCCGTCTCCGTCTCTGTATCATACACATCACCATGCCCCCCACCTTGACCAACGCAGCCAAGACGCCTTCCATCTCTTTCCTCACGGCCTCCTTCACCATCCCACGCTGTACTCTCAATCTCAACACCGCTATCGAGGCTGACGCGGACGCCGACGCAGTCGCTTGTCTTGTTCCCGTTCCCGCTTCGATACTCGTCCCCGTCCTTGCCCCATATTCACCCAAATCGACATCTTCGCAAGGAACGCCCCACTCTGGGCGAGGCTTCCCACTCGTATGCCAACCAAACACACAGCGCGCACCCGAGAACGACGAGAACAATATCGAACAAGCTAAGCACAAACGTTGGGTGCTACCAATTGGGAGGGACGGTGGGGTGGTTGTCGAGGGTGTCACGGGTGTAGAGGTGAAGGAGGAAGGTGACGTGGGGGAGTGGGAGTGGGAGCGTGAATAGGGAGAATGGCCTGTGAGGTGGAGAGCGAGTCGGATTTCGGGGTGGATGTGGGGATGGATGTGGGGTTTCCAGTGGGTGAAGAGGGAAGGGTGGGAGGTGTGCAAGACGGGTTCGAGTGTGATGGAGGAAGGATCGGGGTCGTTGTCATCTTCCTTGTTAAGAGGTAGGGTTGGAGAGCTTCGAGTGGGGTGGCGCTTAGTTCGATCAGGGTTTGATTGTTTGTGGTATCCGTCGTGTTGTCTGGGGAAACGACCCATCGGACGGGAATTTGAGAGTAGGGGGGAAAGACGCGTTTTGCTTGGAGGATGAGAGTGGTTATGCCTTGGTCGTATCGACATATGCTTTGCAGGCGGCGTTTTAGTTTGTCTGCTTGGGCGTGTGCGTGGAATTTGGACGTTGAGGTTGAGGTTGATGCGGAAAAGGTAGGAGAGATCGGATAGGGTGGAGAGGAGATCGGATAGGATGGTGATGAAGGTGGATTTTGAGGTTAGATCAGCGTCGGGGTGGTGTTCCGAGAACCATCTTTCAGAATTGGGGAACTCGAGGTGAAGGCTGGTGGCGGGCATGTAAGGGGCTAGGACGCCGTTGTTGTTGTCTGCTGATTCATAATCAAGAGTAGAGGCAAATACTGAGAGACTGTTGTGGAGTTTTCGGATACAGTGATTCATTTTCGTACCGCAGTGTTTGATAAGGTAGGGGAATATGTCGTCTACGGATTGGATCATTGGGTTTGTGAATAGAGGGGTAAAATTGCGGATTATGGCGTGGTGAGCTGGGGTTGGATGTTCGCTGGTCACGTCCCCGCCTCCATCGCCGTGGCGTGCAAATGCAAAAACTACAGAGAGATGGACGTTTCTGTCGAACGCCGCCACTACCACTTCTCCAGGCCCAGTAGTCAAAAGAAGAGCAATAGTGACGAGCATCTCGATGATATCTTGTGTTATCTTGGGGCTGTTCTCGATCGTGCATCGTCGTCCTAGTGAGGGATGTGCATTGTGTTTGAGGAGGGAGAGGAATTGGAGAGATATTGGGAGAAGAAGATTTGGTCTTCGAGTGGGGTTGTGGTTGTGGTTGGACGAGGAAGGACGTGTCGTGTACGAGGATGCAGCGAAGGAGTACGCGTTCGACGGGGGCGTTGGAGTTCTGCCATGGCGTAAGGTAGACGATTGGTTCACAACTTGAAATAAGATCTTTAGAGAAATGGGCCGTTGGTTTCACGTATAGGAGCTTAATTCGAGTGACTCGTTTGCAAGTCATTGTTCGATAAAATACTGGTGGCCCCGTTGTAAAGTGGAACAATAGACAAGACGAAGCTAGAATGACGTTGTGTTAACGTTTCTTAAAGGTGAGAAAATTTTCATTTCACGCTTTCATTCTCATACCACCATCATCATTATCGCCCACAGTGGGCTACAGTACTAACAACAGTTGTTTCAAGGTTTTAATCCTTCCAAACTTCTGGAATAATGTCCATAGTGTTCGGCAAGATTCGGATGATCGACGTCGGATATAAACTGTTTGGTCTGTTTCTTTTACTGATTTTCTGTCTTTCCCAGGGATTCTTCGCTGGTTTCCATCCTTCTACTATATAGTAACTATCCACGATTCACGAAACTATACACCCCTGGATCTTTGGCCGATCTTCGTTTGGGTGTTATATTGCCAATTCCTCCCGGCCCTCTCGTTTCTTCCAGTTGTATCGCTCTCGTTGGCATGCTCTGTTCACAGCCGTTTTTTGGACGCTCGTCAGATCGGTGTCTTGGTTACGTTACGATGGATGAGGATGGCCCTGTAGCATGTGTCGTGTGGTTCGGCTGTGATTGACGTTTCCATTTCCTTTTTATCCCTCATTGCAAGGCAAGTCTATTCTCCCGACGTGAGTCTTCATTCACTGATGTATTTTACAGAAGCTTTACGGTTTTCTCGTACGAATCATATCCAAGGACGGCGCCAGCTAGCCTCAAGATTAGAAGTGTTCCACGACGGCTCGCTTAGCTGTGCGTCTCATTGAACAGCTGGAGCCCCCGGTTGCGAAATGCCTGCGGATCTTCGTTGATGCTCTACATGTATTATTGACATATGGATGTCGTTGTGCGGGGCTTTCAAACGGACTGGCGAACGACACGTTTTACCCGGCCAACTTGAATGACGTGTGCCCGAGTCCAGGTAAGAACCCGTTCAAACTGTCCGCCGCCGACTCAAACCTAAGTTTAATTGCTATTCTGACGTGCAGCCGTCAGCCACCGACCGCCTCTTCGATTCTTTCTCTCTCCACCATCCGCTGCCTTGAAAAACGACTATCATCTCCCACATCCGCCACCGCAACACTATATATCAACTTCTTCTCCATGTTCTTCTGGAACCTTACCCCAGCAACTGCAGTCCTCGACGATCTACATACGGCTCTTCCAATAGCTAAAAGTAGACGGAGGAGCGAGCCACCAGCATCTCTCAACCTCGGTGCTGATCAGAATTGCCCTGCCCGCCTTTCGTCGGGAGCAGTGGTCGGATGGGATCTGAAGGAGGTATGGGAAGGAGGAGGCAAGCAGGGTGAACAAGGAACGAGAGTGGTGAGGGAAGAAGATGAGAGGAGACGTCCTAGGATGGGGCGGCAGCGAAGTAGGAGTGCTGGCGGGGTTTTTCGGGAGCGTCCTTGCTACGAGTTCGTATACCCAGCCTGCAGGAGGAGGACGAGGTGTGCATGCAGGAGGGGATGCGGAAGAGGAAGAGGAAGAACGGAGTGTACGCCTGCAGGGTGAGCCTCCGGGTATGGGAACAGGGACGGCGACAGCGATGGGGAGACAACGTAGCTGGAGTGCAGGGATGTCTATGCATCCGTCTCCACGTCCACACCCGCGGCCTCATCAACATCAGCATCAGCAACAACAGAGTCGGAGTGCAGGGGCGAACGTGATTCCTTCACAACACGCAGATCGACATGGACCCGCGTTTGCTCATACGCGCCCGCTGGCGCTGGTGGATAAGCATTTCAGGGGGAAGGATTCCGCTTATCCGTACCCACATCATCTTCCGAACGCCCAGCCTGTACTATGACAATCTCATCCCCACCATCATCATCCTCCTCATTCCGATCCTCAAGCTCAAGCTCATCTCCAACGTCACCCTCAATCTCAGCCGATGCCACGTTCCATTTTGCGCGTGCATGAACGCACATCTGACCTCAACAGTGAGTCGCCACCCTCTATTGCTGGATGTGGGACGTCAACGCCCTACTATCGTACACCGGCCTCAAATCAGCGTATCCACCCGTCTCCACCCTCACTGCTATCAGCCTATCACATCCTTCTCCTCCCACTCCCATTCACGGATTCCTATCCCCCATTCTGCAGGACAAACCCAAAATCCTCCGAGGTTCGGGTACCAGCAAGGGGAGCGCTCTATGTCTAGTGTTCTTGGGTGTGGAGTTGGGATTAGGGTCAAGACGAGGGTGGGCATGGGTGCTGGACGAGGATGTGAAGGTGGTGTGGGTGTGGGTTGTCATGGTCAGCCCCCGCCACCTTGGTCGATGTCTCCCGGTGGCAGTAACGTGTCGACGGGCCATTTTTCCAGGGCCAGCAGGAGCAAAACCGATGGCATTCGTACCAATTGTGGAGATCCCGGGGTCCGTCTTAATCTCCCCCCGCACCCACAAGCAGAGGATGATTCGGAGCACGATTCAGGTATTTTTATTCTATCCCCCGTGATGAGTGTTGTTGACTGAATCTTCTTAAAAGTAGTGTTGATGCCTTTAGATGGACTGTTCGATATGGAGTGGTATAGCTTGTTGAGTGCACCTTCGTCTGGTACACGTTCACCAGGCCCACGTTCCATTGTGGTTTGCAGCGCAGCAGGAGTGGCTCGTATGCCCCATCGTTCATCACCTGCTAGCCAGGTAGCGCGAGGTGGGAATGGCAATGTCGGTCTAGCATCAAGACCGAGTGGTTCTGAAGTGGATATAGCTAGCACATATTCGGATTCTGCGCCTGCGCGTGAGTTTTTATTTCTTCATGCGTCAGACATTGTGTACTAATCCCATATGTTGCCTGTATTCGAAGAATGTCTAATGGACGTATCTTTCCCCCCTGACATTCGGTCATCAAACCTCTTTGCAGGGACCTCTGATTCCAAGAAATCCACCACATCTTTGTCATCTCGGTCCAATACCGCTGCTTCTTCCGAGTCATCTTCATCGTCAAACATGTCCGCCTCTTCCAAGAATACCGATTTACAACAACGACAACATATCCGTGCCTTGGAACGCGAGCTTGAGCGGAGTGAAGTGGTGGTGGCTGAGGTACTTGGGGAGACGTTCCGTACACGAGAGAAGGAGGCGGCATGTAGGTGAATTGGAGGCAATGTTGGGGGTTGGGACAGGGGCGAAAGAGGGTGCTGGTGCTGCTGTAATGCCAGGAGCGAAGGCGGATAGGGAGGATGATGAGTTGAGGGAGAGGTTACGTGTAGTTATGAGAGAGAGGGATGAGGCATTGAGGTTGTTGGCGGAGGTGAAGGTGATGTGTATGGCCGGTGGAGGTGCGGCTGCAACTGTAGGTTAGGTGTTATGTGGTTATGATAACCAGTGGGGCTCGATCTATTTATTGAATTGGATTACGACTCATTGAATGATGTTCCGCATTTGCTCCAGAGTCCAGACCCTTCTCTTGATACTATATCAGAGATCAACATAGGTTGTTGGCGTATTGTTGTGAACATTCTGTGAAAGAGACGCAGTTACGACTCGGCGAAGATAGTACATCATGGCATTACTCACTATAGGACCGGCCCGATCAATCCGAAGGTTTTGTTGGCAACATCTGACATTGCTACGAGCGTATTCGCTGATTTTACTACACTACATTCAGCTCAAGTTAGCAGTACATCTCCTCTCCGTCGCCGATATCTAGCTTCCTGCACAACTGCTGCTATCCTTTTTGGTACAGGCGACGTGATCGCACAACAGGCCATCGAGGGACGGGGAAGGCAGCATGACGTGCTTAAGCTCATTTCACCGGGGGGAATGCACCGTGTACCTATTGGATACACAGCAATTAAATTCAGATCTCACAGAGTATTTTTCCTCGAGCAGACATAGAAAAAATATGCTAAGTAAATTTGATATATTCCCTGTGTTCCTCAACAAACCGGGAACATTGAAACGTCATAACGAGTTTGCTAGCAATGGTACCAATCAAACACACCGGAAACAAAGACTTTATCAAATCACCATGTATCCACGATGTTTTCAATAGTAACACTTCGCGCCTCCCCCGGTGTTTCCATTTCATTTGATATTCACTCAATCTGATTGATTATCTGCGTAGTTCATGAGAACAGCACGACTCTCATTCTATGGTGGCATGTACGTCCTCTGCTCGTTTCTGCGAAGTATTGTGCTGATATGGGGAAGGTGCCATGTTCGGGCCATAGGATCAAGTTTGCTGCTCCAATGCAAGCGTTGGTATATAGAGTGCGGTCTCATTGCTTTACCGATCCTAATATATTCCCCAGGTACGGCTAGTCCTATCAAATATCACTATGCTCGCGTTCCAAGGCATGGATATGTTAGCGTTTCAGTAGATCGGTGTTCTTGGAAGAGGCGATGATAACAACCAAGCAAATGGGGGGTAAACTCCTGAAATGACTGCAAGACCTTACACAGTCCTGTAATATAACCAACTCTTCAAATATTTTGGGATGAGTTAGTCATATTACAGCTCAGAAGGATAGGCAAATTGTGAAAAAAAATAGCTTTTATGAGTCATTCATGTGTATATGTCTTATGCGATCCTATACCAATTCTAGGAAACAGGACGGACCCAAAATCCCATAACTTACCTGACGCGAACTCATGGTGACTCGCCTACTAGTCTGACCCATTTTTCAATATTATCCTCCGCAGTACCTTCCCAAGTTTCTCCCTCTACAACAGCTGCTTTCCAGTTAGGCTGCTGAGAAAACGAGCGTTTCATAGCGTAAAGTTTTTCAGGGTTTGCAAATGGGTTTGTCGGAGTGAAAGTCCGCGGCTGTTGTCGAGTGGCAGCGTTCGAAGAAAAGGAGGTACCCTCATTTAGGCGTTGACCTGAATAAGGGGCGAGTAGAAGAGGCATTCGTGGGAGGATGTTGCGAGTGGCAACTGCTTCGACAGGATCAGGACTGCCGTGTTTTTCATCGCTGTTGTGGTCGTCGTTGTGGTTGTGGTTGTGGTCATCGTCATCGCCATCATCACCGTCATCGCCATCGCCATCAGCAGGGGCAGGGATCCACCTTTGCCATTCGATAGGCAAGGAGATCGGTCGATCCGCGCGAAACGGCCACCTCCCGCGGACCCGCATCTCTTGGATAAGAAATGAGCCGTGGAATGGCAAACGCGAGTCATCTGCATTGAGGTTGATTGCACGACCATGATATTCCTCTAACTCTGGAACCCGAGAGTGATTCACAAAGCAGAAGCGTTTGGTCTGCGAGAACGGTGGTTATGTGAGTAGGAACTTGGAAGAGAAGGACAATGAATAATGACGGACCTCAGGCAACCAGCGGATATAATATAAGCGGCAATCATACGCCGTATGGTGGTTTCTGCACATCAGCACACCATTCCTTGCTTCATGAGCAACGGTCTTCGCCTGACGAGGAATGAAGTCTATGTTGCGCATCTCCTCCCAATATATCAGGTTATTTCAATGGTAAGTTTGTGACGTGAAGCAAAGAATATAATGGGCGCACAGTTTCATGTTCCACGCTTGGCACTATGTGGGTGTGCTCGAGAATGACCTGGAGCCCATTACCACAAATAACACATCGCCCTTTATCACGCAAGTCAATCCCAGTGACAAACGCCTCTGTCGCGGATATCGCAGAGACAGAACGCAAAGCGTATGAGAATGGATTGCCTGTCAATAGGTTAAACGGGACAGGGGTCCAATCTGGTTCCATAGGATTGTTGGTTTGGGATGGCGAAGGAAGGTCTAACACGTGATTTTCGGGAAACGCCGCCGCTAGCATCTTTGGTTGAACGAAGTATTAAAATCCTTTCAATCATTTGGTTCGATCAATCAGCTCAATAGACCACTGTCCATATACTGCCTACACCACCCGACTTCCCCTGCTTGTACAGTTACACGACACTTTCATAGCCTCGACTACTTCAAAAGGAAGCTTGGGTAGGGGCGGTTATAAGAGCATTATATTTATATAAGGTGCGTATCATCGTGGAGTTCATGTTTTCCTGGTACTCAGGTCTCGAAATTTTATTTCTTAGGTTCCACTCTCTTGTAAGAGGCCTCCTCTTCTTGGGTGAGATGTTCAACGTCGCCTTAACGATCCGATCAGGTATCGGTCATTTCCACCCTTAATCTAACCCCTCGCAAATCTGAGGCTGCACGGTTGGACCCTGATCTACTTCCGATCCCTTGTCTTCCGTTCGAATTTCGAGCCGAGTGTTGGCAACGTGTCTTGATGATGCACGTAAGTACTTCGCTGGCTATTGCGCAGCATGAGTATGAGGGCGCCAGAAAAGGCTGCGTTGGTGGGGGGGGGGGGCTTGATGAAGCCTTATCCCCACTCAAACACCTTCTCATAAGCCATTGCCCGAATACCACGAACATTCACAATCGCCTACCAAAAACCCAATCAGGATCGACAAACTCAACCAAAAGCAAAAAAAACCTCACATCATAATACCCCTTCGCAACCTCCTTGCCCTCTCGTTCCTCAACTCATATTTCGCCACCACAAGCGCGATAACACCCGCAAACATCAGTAGCCACCGCCATTCCCACCAATGTCAACTGCTAGCCCCTCACCATTGTCCACACAAGCCTGACCCCAACCATTGCCATAACCACACCCCTGTCCCATAAAATTCTGCGCATCGTCCCCATCCTTACGCTAACGTCTGCACTACATCGAATCACTTCTTATCTTGAGCGGGAACGTTGGCAAACCCCTGCCGCCGGATGCGCAGCACCCAGGCATTGCCTGCGGTTTCCATTAAAAAGTATTTGAGACCCATGAGCAGCCCATCGGGGGCTGCTATGCCTAGAACGACCCCGCCAAAGAAGTTGATGGTAGACGCGTTGTGAGTGCAGGAGGGTACTTCGAAAAGAAGGTGGGAGAGAAGGAAGGAAAAGATGGGCGTCATTGCCCTGTTTGCGATGCATATGAGTAGTCGAACGAAGAGAAGAGGTTTATACGGGATCGTTGGGAAGATCTCGTGGACAATCTCCCAGAATGCAGGTGTGTGGAACTGGTCGTTGTGTTCTTCGTGCTCCAGGGAAGGTACCTTGTTCTTGGAATCGACTTTGACGGTGGCCAACAACGAGGTCCTCCCATCATCCCACCGTTTCCTAACCCTTTTCCCCTTCGACCCAGCCGCACGCGAACCACTCGTCCCTGCCACCTGTTTCTCCCCCTCGAACGCATCTTCCTCCTGATCCCTCTCCTTCCCAAGACCCAATGTCGTTCTCGATGCACTCCAATCCGAGAACCTAGGCGACATAGGTGTGAATTGCAAGCTGAACCACTTGCTAGCAACTGTATGAGCCGACGGGGGGAGCATCACACCGGGCGTTGTAGGGGATGGTGAGACTTGGACACTAGAAGGCCGTCTCCCCATTCCATCGCCGATGGATTCAGTAAATGCCTCGGCTGAGATAGGAACGAACCGACTGAGTCTCTTCGATTCCCTCGCTGCCACAACGGCCGAAGCTGGAACGGGAGGCTTGGTGGACATCAAGTCCGCCACGACATCGATCCAATTTTCGAGCGTAAGAGGGCATGGGGTAGGACGTGCGAGGACTGATGTTTTACCGTGAGGTTAGAAATTGGTTGTTATTCGTCGTTGGTGTCGGCGTTGGTGTCGAGAAGCGCTCATCTTGAGGTGATGGATCGGAGGGGCTCTTCTCCGGGAGGAAACCCCCAGTCCTGTATTGTGCTTCGACCATCGCTCGGAATTCACCCACACCCTCCTTCCCTTCGTGCCCGTATTCGTTCACCCTCCAAAGTACTGAAGTCCCTATTTGATGACTGTCCCGTCCTTGAGGACCTATACGAAGTCTTTGTGATCGATCTGGGAAAGATCGTGTGTGATAACTGTAGTTGTCTTGTCTTTGTGCCAGCGCTTGAGAGCTTCGAATACTAACGAGAGGTAGGGTCCAGAGCTGACGTAGCTTCGTCCATTCCAAAAAAAGAAAATGTAAGTAGAGATATCTCGAAAGAAATGAAGACTGACCAAGAACCAGTATGCTCTGATTCCTCAGCCTCCCCCAAGTATCGTCTCATACCCATCCAACAATCCCTCACAAACTCATGAAAGAACGCCGCTATACGCATCCCAAGGTCGAGGTACCGAAGTTCCGTGTCGTCGAGTAACACTGTCCCTCCTTGACGTTGGTACATCTCGAGCAGGCGTTGTGCGATTGTGGATTTTCCCGAGCCGGAAGAACCGACAATGAAGGTGTGTTCGTGGGCTGGACGGTAGAGGGAGATGTCTGCGAGGACGGGGGTGAAGGGCCGGGTGGGGTAGAAAGAGATGGAGGGAAGAGCGAATTCGTCTGTGCAGTTCTTTTGGGAGATGATCTTTCAGAGATGGATGGGGGGTCGAGGTGAAGGAACGTTTGTGGGAGAGGACGGAGCAACAGGAAAGTGTGTAGCGTGATCAAGTTGTAGCGGAGGCTGGTTCCGGGATGGTGGTATTGGAATGAGGGTCGTCGACGAGAGAAAGGAGGGCTACGACAGCGAACTTTCCCCCGGCGAGAATGATGAATTGGGGAATGCACATCTGGAGGTTATTCGTTGCGATCAAACAAGCCCGAAATACAGTCATCACGTCGCCAGCACCGATCTTCCTATCCCTGACGAGTTTCGAGCCAAACCAAAATCCCTGGACAAACACTGCCATGGTGACAAATTATCCTGCGCCACTCGTTGCGCCACACGGCGTTAAGCTTCATTGACGTTCAATTTAAACGATTCAAGACCTCGTCGAGGGACCGTTGTTTGTAAGGGGTGGTGTTGAATGCTAGTGCTGTCGAGATGGAAGTGAGGGCGCGGTCAACGAGGGTTGCAGCTGTTGCAGTCTCACTGCGCTCGGATGCGAGGGGAGGCGAGGCGAGAAATTGAGAAAGGGCTAGAACGAACGTGAGGAGGGATACGGCGGAGAGAACGACGAGGGTGAGGGCCCAGGAGTGTGTGAATGCGAGGACCAGACAAGTGATGCATGTCGTTAGGTATTGAAGTAACATACCCAACGCAAGGGACGATGTGGTGCGTATGTTATCTGTTCCGCTAGAGAACAATAAGTTGAACATAAAGAAATCAAAGAAGGGCAATGAACCTCGTTAATTTCGACATGAGACCACCTGCGCCGATGGGACCTAGTTCGCCGTCCGCAGATTGTACAGTGCCTTCTGCATCCATCTTGGTATCGAACCAAACCATGTCTTTCTGGGTAACAGCTCTATATACCCTCTTGCACAGGGCCGTGACGTTCACCTCGCTGGTCCATATCCACAAGATAGAGGTAACGCTGCCTGAAGTGAACGAGCCAACAGCAAGACCGAAAAGTTCCAGGGCGACAATGCCTGGGTTTAGCGTCAAAGGGAATTGGGCGAATGCGTTGAATGCTTGGCCGACGACGTAGATCATGAAAGGGGCGATACCACCGGAGATAAGTGAGGCGGGGAGAAGAATTAGGAGCCGATGTCGTGAATATAATTTGGAGAAAAGGAGGCGAATAGAAAGCGTTGTCGTAATTCCTTTGTGTACACCTGTTTGCACACATGAACCTGGACTCGTCCGTCTTTCTGGTGAACAAAGACGATTCTCATGCCTACACACGGCAGTTTCTCTGGTTGTTGTGTACAAAGTACCCCCGACACTGAAATTCATTGTGGCCAAATAACGCGGTACCGGGAGATTCGATTCACACTCTCGCTGGCCGTCACGCTCTGAATTCGAAGTTAATGAAGAATTCGTACATATGGCATTCTGCTTTATTTGTATTCGCTCTAACATCTTTTCTGTAGAGGATCGTTGACCCTCCAACTTTGTCCATCCTATCCTGACGACGCTCCATATACAACTTTACGATCCGCGTTGTGATCGAACTTCCTTCACGTTTGCTTCACATTCTTTTCATTATCTTACAGCCTCTCTTTTCCACCTTCTCTCCTCGCTACTGTACAAAGTAAGTCTGTAGCAGCATTAACGGCGCTTTCCTTATCATTACTGATCTTATCTAGACTTGCTGATAACGACAACCTCACATTGCTGGACCTCTCCTCCCATCCAAAAGGGATGTGAGAGATTTACTGTGCCCTCAAAACACGTGCAAAGATTGGGAGATAAGGATTTTTCAACATGATTCTTTCTTCTCTTTCGGCTCCACCGCCTACATGGAACGGTACGACCCCCAGCGACCAACAACCCGCAACGGAAACCTTAGGGTTAGGGACCGCACCATTACCATGGACTCTACAGCCACCACTCAACCCGACCTGACTACGGTACCCTTGCCTTTCTTTTTGTCGCCCGTGCCGTCTCATCTAATAACTTTGGTGTAGGGTTCGACAACATTGTTCTAAGCCCCTGGTAATCATGTGCTGGCGTATAGGAGCAGCACGCTCCCATTGTGGACCAAATTTTGTCTTACGAGTGGATATCGAGGTTGCGGTGTCGTTCCCTGGTCCAGATGAGAGTACGCAGGGGTTGACGATGAATGCGCCAATGGAGGTGGTAGGGTTGGAAAGTGTCGTTGTGACGTGGAATCTGCGGATGCGGGGAGAAGATGGCGAGGTTAGTTGAACAATAAGCTACGATAAGTAAGCGTTAAAAATAGATTAAATTCGCACCTGATTATTGACTATCATGAGATCGAGGCCTCAGAATCGATGTCTTTGCTGAACTTGGACAAGTACGCCGAACTATTCGCACCAGCGTTTCCATGTGGACTGGTTACTTGCGATTTCCTCCGTTGGTACTATCGAAGTTTTCTACCTTAGGTCCAACCTTCCTTCGCACACTCATCCTCAAGTAGTAACTACTGAATGGTCAACTAGATCAACTGAAATTTGAAAATCTACCCATTGGGTTCAAACTTACCCCTACACGTTCGCCTTCGAGTTGAGCACGGTCACTCCACTGAATGCATCCATATCCGAGTTCTCAATGCATAAATAGGCCTACCTCTTGATTCCCCACCGAATTACTAGTCGCATACATAGCGCCAACAGCTCTGTAGCAATGAGGATATCTGAGGCTCTCCTGCGATTCTTCCTCCTCACACACGCATTGGCTACGACCACGACACAGCCAAATGTTTCTCCTGTGTTCGATGGCTATGTTGATCCTAAAACTATTAGAACCCGCAAACCGACGTTCGTTCAAGTTAGCACCAAATTGGCACTTCAAGAACGTGGCGACGACAGCGGTGATGTCAAGCCCAGGCAATTGGCACCAATCATCATGTTTGTTATCGTCGCTTCAGCCATAGTTACCGGCATAGTCGCAAGTATTATAATCAATGTCTTAGGCGACGGTCCAGTGAGTAGTAATTTGATGCTTCTGGTATTGTTAGCGTAGACTATGATTGGTCATAGCGTCGTGAGGCATACACTCAGCAGACGGTCTCCCACATGTATGCCAATAACTCCAATACCAACTATGTTGTATGCCACACAAACTTTGATTTCTGGTTCGATGGGACCCAGGGCACAGATTGGGATCATTTGCACCACGAGCTTCCGATATCCTTTGGAAGGACAATAGGGTGAGCATTACCCATGTTTATAACCATTTCTGAAGGTCATAACCCAGTAGATATGAGATCTATTGGTTCCGTTCTGGAACATTCGAGAGGTGGGGTGATGGCGGTTTCATAAATGTGAGCGCTTTTCATTTCAGGTGAAGTGGGCCGGGCTGACCGTGACGAGAAAAACCGATACTTAGTGGGCCTATACTGGAAACGTAATATCGAGATCCTACGGCATCCCTGATTTGGTTGTCTTTGGTGTACCCTAGTTCAGCGGAATATGGTTGCTGTGACCACTTAGAAGTTAGAATTCACCGTCATTTTTTCCCGTTACAATGATTTATCTCTCTTTACTCTATATGTTTTGTCCTTTAGCTGATCGCAGGTCGATAATACTCTATGTTATATCATCCATCTCACTGATGCATGGCCCCGGAATTTGCAAAGCGATGGCACGATGTAAGGATGCTAATTTACAGCCTGTCTTATATTAGTTTGGATCTACGATAGAGATGTAATACACGACTTTGAAGTTCGAACCGTACACAGGCAGATGATCTATCATTGTACACATTGATTTACATATTGATTTACATATCAAAAACTCTGTGGCTACTAGCACTAAAGATTTAAGACACCAAGACACTCTCCCAGTTGACGCTACAACCGACATCATTAGTTCACCATTAATCAATGTTCAGTCAGAGAACTTACCCGTCAGGAGCAGTTGAACATCCGGACCCACTAAGGGTCAATTGCGAGCCGTTGGTGCACTGATCGTGGCCACCGCCAGAGATGAAGAACTGGATGGAATTGGCACCTGAGTATGAGATTGATCTCGCCGAACCGCCATTTGAGACCCAGATACATTCACCACCTCCGGCATTGGCGGTGCCAATGACTGAGCCGGTGCAGCCAGAGCCGTCGAAGAATGTGACTGTGGCCGACATCACCGGAGAGGCGGAAACGAGAAGAGCAGTGGTAATGAAGGAGAACTTGAATTGCATTATGACTGGAGGGTTGGATAGCTTCTGAAAGAGAGAAAAAAAAGAGGATGAGTTAAATGTTATACAACGGGATGATGATGAAGAGGCTTGGAGAGAAGGGCCCCGATGCTAACCTGATCGCAAGTAAGAAGAGGAGCTGATTAAAAAACCTCTAGAAGGACAAGTATTTATACATTTTCTACTAGTAGCGGTATAGTTCTGTGGCCTTTGGGGACTACATCAGCGCTCGTCCAGCTTATTTCTCAAGGCTGTCATATTCGAGAAGGATTATCTCCATCCGTTCACGTTTCATGATTCCGTGTTTGAGTCCAGAACCCTGATGGTAGGGCTAGGGAAGTCTTAGTGCCCTCATGACGAGGTTATTTCTGCTCATGCACCCAGTTTTCCACATGGCATGCTGTATTATTGTTCTTTCAACTGAATCACTGATACCAAACTGATACCTCCCATGGCGTTATGCAATTTTAGACGGGGCACGCGCTGGTATGTCCATGCCTCATTGAACCACCCTACTGATGCACAAGTAATAATCGATGAGTTGTTTCGATGTTGGGGGCGAAGATTAATTCTGAGAAAAAAAAAACCTCAGCGGTTGTCTGATTTTCCCCTTGCGCAAATATTCACGTGATAATAGAGCGCCCACAATTTCCATCAACCCCAAAAATTTGACCCAGGATCGTTCTTACTGCTTGGGTTCCAGCTGGGTTCAATCTGGAATTACAAATTATCCTTGAATGGGTCATTGATTATGACTATCCTCGGATGGTTGTGGAGCATGCCATCGACATGCTCCATGGACCATCACATGGCCCCAGGCCATCAGTTGGATCAGATGAGGCGAATTCCTTCGATTTAAAGAATCAACCTTGAATGTGTTGCATGCAGCAAGGCTATGTCACACACAGTATTTGCAACTTCGGCATTGTATATGCTTACGAAAAATGAAGAAGTCAGCCCATCAACTTTAACTGAGCCAATTTCCACATGAAGTCTCCCCACTACTGTTATAGGCTCCTTAGAACCCGAAAACTTACCACGAGAATCACTGGCGAGTGGATAGATTACTGACTCGGTAGAGCGTACTATTCTCACCGACTTGTTCCGAGTTCTCAGTATTGAGAACGATTATGCTGGTCGGAGTAGCACAGCAGTGGGCCGTGGCCCGAGGGATCAATGATCATAAGAGCTGTCAAGGGAACCCAGAATAAAGCCGATGGAGAACAATAAGCGGTAGTACATGTGGGGGAAACCAGAATGAGATTCGACTCGAGGGATTGTTGTACATATACTGTTCACGATTCACCTTGTCAATACTTTGTCCGAGGTCGGTACAAGAGAAAAATTTGAAAGTGATTGTCATGTCACCGTTGTCACAATGGTCGCAACATGTCACGCTCGTCTTCATTTTTGAGGTATTGTCATGCTGCTGGGATGTCTCATCCGATCTATTCGTGCGGCTTTTGCCGAATTCGAAACAGCTTATTTTTGTCTCCAACTCTGGGTTTATTTTTATTGTCGTCCTATCTACTAGGGGCCGACTTCGTCGACTTAAGCCTTGCTTGGTGGTGATCCTGAACGCACGCTGTAGTCAGAACGTGGGTGCGAAAATGACCACTAGGGGCACGTGCGATAGCTTATGGGCATTGAGGCTGAGACAAGGTTGAGAGACCAGGCTCCAGCGGCCCGGATACGAACTACATAGATGAACAAGACAACCAAAATTACTAATAGGTCGAGCAGAATTTATATCGTCCATTCAGCTGCTGCATCGTTGAGGTAGATGGGCGAACTGCGCGCTCTGCGACACCATCCGGTCCAAAGAAGTGAAGACTAACCAAGAACCAGGACGCTCGGATTCCTCAGCTTTGCCCTCGAAACTTTACTTCTGCCCACCACTCAAAGCAACACCCGCCGCACCCCCTCCACCAAATATCGTCTTGTACCCATCTGACAAATCCCTCACGAACTCGTGGAACAACGCCGCTCGACATGCATCCTCCATCATCTCCTCCGTCGCACCCCCAATGCCACGTTCTCCATGGTGCTCTTCCATTCCAACACCACGTCCCCCATCCCCTGGCCAACTCCGCACACGTTGCCCCGAACCCAACTAGGGTCAAGGTACCGAAGCTCCATGTCGTCGAGTAGAACTGTCCCTCCTTGGGGCTGGTACATCTCAAGCAAGAGTTGTGCAATTGTAGACTTTCCGGACCCGGAAGAACCGACGATGAATGTAAGTTAGTGAGCTGGGAGGTAGAGGGAGATGACTGCTAGGACGGGGATGGAGGGCTTGGTGGGGTAGGAGATGGAGATGGAGGAAAAAGCGAATTTGCCTATGCAGTTCCTTTGGGGGATGATCTTTCGGAGGTGGACGGAGAGAGAAGATGGGGAGGGAAGGGTGCATCCTGAAGAGGCTGGAGCGGGGGCCGGTGGTGGAACGGTGGTGTTGGAATGAGGGTCGTCAACGAGAGAAAGGAGAGCTGCGATGGCGAACTTTCCCTTGGCGAGAGTGATGAATTGGGGAATACACATCTATAAGTTACTCGTTGTGATTGAACAAGCCCAAAACACGGCCATGACGTCGCCAGCACCGAGCGCCGAGGGGACCTTGTTCGCCGTCTGCAGATTGTACGGTGCCTTCTGCGCCCATCTTTGTGTCGGACCGGGCCGTGTCCTTCTTTGTAACAGCTCTTAAACCCTCTTGCGTTCATCTCGCCGGTCCATATCCACAGGCCAGCTGCCTAAAGCGAACGAGCCAAATGTGAGACCCAGAAGCTCCAGGGCGGCAATCCCTACGTTGTGAGGGAGGGTAGACTTTGCTGATTGAGGAGGGTTTGGTGTCAAAGGGAATTGTGCGAAATTAAGAATTGAGGAGATGATTACGGGCAGAAGAACTAGGAGATGTCGTGAAGATCGACAGGTGAAGATTTCTTGATATCAGAACAGATTGAAGAGCGTGGAGAAAGATCGTAAGCAAGTTTGTGCACGCCGTGCTGAATTTCGTTGCCAGACATCAGAGTGTCGACCGCAAGCGCGGTATTTCGACGCATTCTGAGAGGGAAAAGTGAAAGTAGGAAGCAACTCTTCATGGCTTTTCTCTTTTTGTCTTCGGTAACGCACAAGACAATAAGTCTTAGCAATTCCGGTGGTTGCACTTGTTTGTACATACTTACCATGCCTTTATAATTATTTATTGTTCTGTGGCCAGCCGGTCACAGGGTTTTTGATCCACCCGCGACCGAGCATTCATAATCTCTTCACCTTCATTTTCAACGTATTTGCCATATGTGAAAGATGTGCCTTTAATATTGGTCCGTCGAGGCATGTCCTTAGCTCTAGTTAGCATAGGCGGATATCAAGCAAGTAACAAGTAATTGAACATTGTTTGGTCACACATCGACGACCTTTGTCAGCATTTCTATTTTTGGGAAATGTCATGGGCTGTGTTCGTTGTCTCCCCCATCGACCAGTCAAATCGCCTGACTATCCGCCCAAACTACGTATGTCTACCGAGCGAGGGTCCAAGAAGCGTAAAACTCGCTCTGGCTGCAGTGGAATAGAGCTCATCTCAGCCTTCCACGTCCTTCAGAAGTTTAGGGACAAGATCAAGACTGAAGATGTTCAAGTTGTCGAGCCCGACGACAGCAATCTCGAGAGCGTCGAGCTAGAGATGGAGATAGATAAGGATGCACTCGCACAGCTGGATGGCCTTCTTGAATGGATGGACTCCAAGATAAAAAGTATGAAAAAAGTATGTCTTTAGTTGCTTGTTAGATATAAGTGATTTCACACTAGCGCCAGAGCCACGCATTCTCGTCCGCCAGCTCGACACTCGTGAGCGACATCCAGATTACCGCGAGACCACCACTTTCTCTCAAAGATGACGTGGCTCAACGCGTCGACGCTGCAAGATTGGCCGGCGCAGATAATTTCATGTCCTCCAGGAATATGCACCGGTTCTTGGACATGCTCCTTCGTCTTGTCGCGAGACCGGTGCGTAATAATCAACCTTTCTTATTGCGGTTTCATTTTCAATTCAAGTTAAATGATAGTCCGAAGCCAGCGCCCGCACCTGGGTCGACGCCTTCCTCTATCGCGCATCGGCGATGCTGCCGCCTACAAAACAAATGGTGCTTAACGTCGAGTATAACGTCTCGCCAGTCTCTGTACCAACAGCCTCAGGGTCTGAAGTCGTACTAGTCGGCTTCATTGACTATACTGTTGTTGTCACCAGTGATGTCAAGATCGCCCGTGAGTTGTGTTGTATCTACTCGTCCTGTTCTCACTTCTTGCGAAATATAGGTTACTTCTTGAACCACCCTGGGGTCCGGAATCTTGAGCAGTACATCGAGTCGGTGTTGGGATTTTTTGTTGTCGAAGCAAAGGATCGGGATGTGAAGCTTGATGATCATGTCCCCCAGGTTCTAACGCAACTCTATGCAGCTGCGAGAAAGCTCAAGTGGGGTTCCCATCTTCATCTCCCGATTCTACAGAGTTAATAACTGAGCAGGAAGACTCATATACGGGGTACATTGACAAATGGTTATGAATGGCTCTTTCTTGTGCTTAATGTCAATTCAAATGGCAATGGTGCTTCATACAGGATTTCAGATCGTTCGTATTCAGCTGCTCCCCAGGAGACTGGTATCAACCGTGACATGGTCATTCCTGACTTGCCGCCGGACATGATAGCTGGCATCCTTGCATCCTGGGTGTGTTTCCAGCTGCTTTGGATGTGTTGTGTATTCATATATCACTAGATCGAACATAGCTGTGAAGACCTTTTGGAAGATGATTGGTTTGTTTGATTTGGTATCATTAGGAGTTGCAAGATGTTTGCCACAAGACTTGGGACAGAAGATGAAGGGAGAACCGATGTAATTCGCACATAGTATAACCTCTACTGCGTCGACAATGCCTATCTCACTGTCCTTTACACTATGCCACCAGAGTGAGGCAGTGCTCAGACTCGGTCAACAGCCTGTAGCGAGGGATGATTTTGAATGCAGAATGGAGATCAGAGATACATACAAAGATCGGATTTCCAGATCGTAGAACAAAGCTTTCGCCACAGCTCCACTTCGGATGGGATACTAGAGCGTTGTACTGCCCAGATTTCCCAATCCATC
>QLOJ01000160.1:0-11361 GCA_003313625.1 Tricholoma saponaceum
ACTCTGTAATAGATTTGAGAAAGGAGCGGCAGAAACGGGAGAAGGACGTGGCGAACAATATTTCACGGGACCATCCATTGTCAAGGTCCCTCCTGCGAGGAACTCTATCAACGATCCTTATAAGGTCTCCCCAAGCTACTGGAATAAATGGTGAGTATGGCCTAGACAAGGGCGAAAACGCGATAACAAACCCCATATCGTCTGCGAGAATTCCTCCCGCGTTTTCCTTAGCTGTATCTTCACGCCAAAACCGAGCAGGTTGGATTTGATGCCGCATGAGCCTGATACCTACTCGGAACCCTTTGACCACAGCGTCGTCGATGTTAACGTGACTCTTCGCGTCGTGATTGGTCGCCTCACCCATGAGTTGCGTCAAATATGATACAGCCCACGGAGGTGATGGCGAGACTTCCTGGGTCCCACTCACATTGCTGTATTTAGGCTAATGTACCCTCTTCAATAGGTTCAAGAATGGCTTGCAACTCGCCATAGTTTCGACTCTTTCGAGGGGAATATGTCCGCTCACATCCACCTTCCCTGTCTCGAACGCATTCCTGTTAGTGGAGCTGTGGTCAGTTGCAGAGAGAGAAAGGCATGGCAAGAACAAAAGACTAAAACAAAATATAAACGGGCCTGTGAAACATATGAAACACCCGTACTCTCATCGTAATGCTCTACCCGACGAATAAGACTAAGAGGCCTCGACGTACCCACTCGTAAAGCAGAACGCGTTCCAAAACTGCAGTATGTCGCTCTGTATGTCTGGATGGCATTAACCAAACGTGGGAACGGACCCGAACGGTGACCAGATCAAGAAAAAAAGATCGAAGCCCTTGGGACCGTATCAATTGACATCGACTGTGAAACCGTACTAGACGAGGAAGAGAGGAGTACGTAGCACGTACCTGGATAAACTATCCGCACGGAGGTGTTCAACTCGTCGGAAAGGTAAAGCCAGTAGGACTGCCCGTTGAACCTTGTCCTAGTATGTGCACTGTGTTGTATCTCTGCATCAGTGAGGTCTACTAGTAGCATCTGCGGGAGGGGAGGGAAAGGTAAGGAACGAACATACTAAACCTTATCGTATTGCACCTTGCCGTTATTGCGAGTTGTTCCCGTCAGCGGATCATGCAACAAATCCTCATCTACAGGATCCACAGGATACAGCGCAGGAGCGTGCATGGAGATGCGAATAACTTGAAGCTCAGGGTGTGGCGGTGGACACTGGGATGCAATGAATGTGGCAGTCGACAGTGAGTCGTGATCATGCCACATTATGTCATTATCTTATCTATATATCATGATGTACTACAAAAAGATCAATCGTTCCTCTGCGTATAACTTTCCACAACCATGAATTCATACTTCGTTGGTTATTGTAACAATGTAACTAGGGCCCTCTCTGAACATACACGAGCTTACCGAGGTCCTCTACAGACACTTCCCTCCGAACTTAAAGCCATCATTGGAAGATTTTGCACACGTAGCAGCTTGGCCCGGGCAAGTCTCGCACGAGTGCACACAAGAAGCTGAGCGTGCCCTTTACCAGAAACTCTACATCTTCACAATCAACAAGGAAGTGACATGTCTGGATACGTTATCTGCCCATCCTCGGAGAGCTTCCATGATGAATTCATTGACCGTAAAATTTCCTGTAAGTTGGCCACGGGGCAACAAGTCTTGCACTGCAGCGTGTCACTCTCCAAGGCACTCCATCATATGCACACTCTGTCTGATTTGCCTATCAGACTGCCTTTCAATATCCCCGATGACGCTTTGCGAGAGCAACTTAATCATGTGCTGCTGTCAGTCAATTCTAAGCATTATTCTACATGTAACACGATCTGACATAGCCGCTCAGGGGAAGGCATTTCCAGCCGCTCACCTTGTTTATCAACTACTATCTGGATTTTTCTAGATTCCCTTGACACATGATCAACCGTTCCGGTAATCTTTGGGATGGAGCGAGACACTTTGCCCATTTTCCAGATCTTTCCCACATTATATTCTAATCCTTCCACCATCTGTCGCCCCATTGCGCTCTCTTTTGACGAAGACATTCCGTACTTTCTTGAGCAGAAAAGAAAATTAATCTGGCAACTTGACATTTATCTCAGAGATGTCTGACACGTCATACATGCACGGCATCGTTGGAGGACAATGAGCTCTCGTTCCCGGAAGTCGTAGTGTTGAATTTCATGCTCAAATCTCCGAGTCAGATTGCAAGTAACCCGAGCATTATTCTTCCGTGGATGTAGGCTAATCGTCATATGCCTACTGTCAGCGTGGTCTGGATTTCACCAAACATTCTCGCTCAACTGCCCAAGTTGAGCGAGGTAGACTTTTCCTTGTGGGGCTTTTCGAATATGAAGGTGGAGGATGTATATGATCAGAACCACGAGATTTCATGGGCAAACGAGTGGTCACGACTCACGAGGGTATCCAGATCTTTGGGACATAAGATTTCTTGACGGAACGAACCTTCGAGGCAATAAAGATACTCAGCTTTGGGAGCCAGAGTAGTACCATCAAAGTAGAACTGACGAATGACAGACACATTGGGAGTAACTAGCTTTCAGGACAGCTGGAAACTTCGCCGAAAATTATAGTTTCAGCAACCCACGAGCTTGGTTTCGATTGATACAAACGGTGACATTGACTTCGGTACGTTATTGTTACATTTCAGTTGATAAAACAAAGGTGGACGAAAAGGCTGTGCCAGTGGTCCGTGGGATAAGCTTCTGGAACGAGATCCTCCTCAGTACAACGCATAACTTCAAGTGCGTGTGCCAATTGCTCGCCCGTGGTTTCTACGCATGGCTTATAAGCATAAGTCAAAGGATTCAATATCAAGACTGGGAACGCAGCCTCTATATCGTCGCTTCCATACCGTTCCTTTCTAGGCTTTGTGAGTGCCTGATACAGGGGGATTTCAGCTCGCGCGTCCCGACTAGAATATGAGAGATACGTACCTCTCCAAGTATCACATGTACTCCGGTTATCTCGTACAGTTTTTCTAATGCTTCTTTCAGCCAAGCAGATACTTCCTCGACGACAGCATCAGGAACATCAACAGTATCCACTGGCTTCCTGGTAAGGCCATAGAGGGCCCTCAGGATTTCTATCGATTTACTTTAATAGCCTTGAGAGAATAATCGTCAACATAACTTCTCAATGGGATCGCTACGAAGGCAAGTATGATCAAGTAAGTCAAAGTCCTATGTGCAAGAAACTCACCACGCAATGGTCGGGCTCGAGGAGCTGAAGTCTCCTCTCTGTCTTGCGACATGAGCTCGTTATCAGGCGTAATAGGAGCAGTTTATCTACGCAGAAGATCAGCTTTGTAGACAATCACCTACGATGATCGATGCTAATTGCCTTTAAGTTAGCCAGCAAGCCCGTCTTGTAGTATAGAGTGAAGATAGTCGTTCAAGCTTTAAGTGTATACGAACCTCACGGAGTCATGGTGTACGCGGCGGCGCGTACGTGCGACTTCGGACCAATCAGGAGTTTTGTTTTTACCATATTGAGAAGAGAACACCTGCAGGTGGGAAATAGGCAATTGCCGAACTGCGGTTTTCTTGAACCCAAATTCTCCACCATCACATCCACCCAACCTCCTCAACATCCTCAAGACTATCCGACTTAAAAATGGTGAGCACTCGTCATAGGTGCCTACGAGCTCTAGCATCAGCAGTTCTATATCTCGAAAACCATTGAACCACGAGATGGATGGCATGTTTTTCATTTAGATGACCTTATGGATTACCAAACTGACGTTCGACTTTTCTTTCTCAGAACCCCAGCCGTAGAAAGAACTTTCTTTCTCTCACATATAGCACGGAGCCTATCAAGGCTATGATGTACTTTTGTGCTTTTACACTGGGTTGTGCACACTTCGGTGTCTGCATGACGTTAGAGCTCCGAGGCGTAGTGTTAACTATGACCTAGTTCACATTGCTAACAAACCCTCGTCTCAATGACCAGCCTCCCAAATCCAAACCCGGATCCGGCAAGAAGCCCGCCGCTGCTCCCTTCGGTGCCAGCAAGACCGTCAAGACCAAGAAGAACCCTCTCTTCGAGGCTAACGCCAAAACATTCGGTATCGGTATGTCATTATTGATTTGATTATTTTCTCGTAAAGTTAATGCAACGTTGACGATATCAGGTCAGGACATCCAGCCTACGCGGGACATGACTCGTTTCGTCAAGTGGCCCGAATATGTCCGCCTCCAACGCCAGAAAGTCATTCTGAACCAGCGCCTCAAAGTCCCGCCTGCGATTGCCCAATTCTCTCACACTTTGGATAAGAACACCGCCACACAGCTGTTCAAGCTTCTTAACAAGTACCGCCCGGAGTCGAAGCAAGAGAAGAAGGCCCGTCTCGAAGCTACTGCTGCCGCCACCGCCGCGGATAAAGAGAAGGACGCCAAGGTTCTTTCGTGTCTCTTCATTTTCATTCGCGTTGTAAGTTAACACATCATTTATAGGACACCAAAAAGCCGCTGTTCGCCAAGTACGGGCTGAACCACGTCGTTGCCCTTATCGAGGCTAAGAAAGCTGAGCTTGTCGTCATCGCTCATGATGTCGACCCCGTCGAGCTCGTCGTCTTCCTCCCCGCCTTGTGTCGCAAGATGGGAGTCCCCTACGTCATCGTGAAAGGCAAAGCACGGCTCGGCACCGTCGTACACAAGAAGACGGCTGCAGTTCTAGCGATCCAGGAGGTGAAGAGTGAAGACCAGAGGGAACTAGCGACGCTGGTGAGCGCTGCCAAGGCCAATTTGTACGTGTTTTGCTTTTTGTAGTGTGTTGAACGTTAAGGATTGATTTCGTGTTTGCAGCTCGGACAAATACGACGAGCAGCGTCGCCAGTGGGGTGGAGGAATCCGTGGCAACAAATCGACGGCTATGCTTCGCAAGCGTGCCAAGGCTGCGGGACAGAACCCTACGGCTGCTCACCTCGGCAAACTGTGATCGTATTCACGTTCACTGCTATGCCACCGAGATGTTGGAGCGCTTAGCTTGCGCTGTGTTGACGGATGTTATTGTCCTGGTCGTTGCTACCTATGTTATACTGATAGGTGTTTATGTGATTCCACCTATGCCACCTCTATGGTACATCACTATTACGTTGCACTGTATCACTGCGAACAGAGTGCGGCTAATCCGACTCTCTGCACATTGGCCTGTTATTGCATTAGAGTAAAGCGGTGAATTTAGCATGTACTATTAGGTATCGAAGTTCAATATCAGCCCTTGGATTACTGATAAAGTACTAGACATTTGTGCGTGCTTTTCGCTTTTTCAGATCCAGGCTGGGTCTTTTTCGGTATGTATACGTCAGTCCTGTTGGCTCCTGCTTATTTATATGCTCCTAGGGTTATGTCGAACTCTATTGTCAGCGTTAATGCGAAGACTTTACGCCGAATCGTGACTTTGGTGTTTGAAGTTTCTGCGTGTACATCCCTAAACTTACCCAACTTACGAGCGGAATCGGATGAGCGAGAACTTGATGAAGTTTTCGTTGCAAGTTTTGTTCTTGCATTTCTTGAAGTTCTTGGAATAGGACGACTGACTTCAGATTGCAGCCCTGCAATTACATGCGTAGGACATCATGATCATCGATGCATCATGCATCATTTCTCACCTACACGTTTGAACTTGCACTAGTCATCTGCAAACCGTCGCAAGCAACCCCAATTCGCACACCCGTTCCACGTAGATATCTTAGTATGCATCAACAACTAAATATACAGGTAGTTCTATTGTCCTTCGTCTCCAAGGCTACGCTGTAAAACTTATTGTTTTCAACTTCTATCCAGCATCGTTGATCTACAACCGACGAACCTGTATGTTTTTCTTGAGCACTACATGCATTTCAAGTGCTTAAATCCCCGTAGATATGGTTCTCCGAACATTGTTACAATAATTAAGCGAAGGGCCCCTGCACGGTTCAGTTACCATATTTAGAAAATGTGAGTGGTTGGTCAAAGCTGCTGAGGACAATGCAAATTTGCTGATGCGCTTGCGATAGCCACCCGTGGGCTCAAGCTAAAGCGGCTTGTCATATAAATGGCAGCTCTCTAGAGGTGCCTATCATATACAACTATATTCTCCCCCTTCTCGCAACTGCTTGACGTAGTTTGCTAGTCTTTTCATTCTGTCATCAACTTAACGCCGCTGGTTGTACTGTCATCTTACCTAATAACATTCATTGTAAGTCCCGATCCCTGAGTTCGTCTACTATTGTCCAATGACATACTCATCCAGAACGATGGATTTTTCCATGAACATCGACACTCCTTTCGAAGTTTACGCTACAGGTCCGCTCGTGCAGGCGCAGTCTTCCTTCATCTCCCTTATTCCTAACGAAATCCTCCTCGATATCTTTGATATGGTGCCGTCCAAGGACGACACTCATCCCCATACCTCACCTGTTGCTCTGTCACATGTATCAGAATTGTGGCGAGAGCTTATGTTGTGTTCCCCGAAATTTTGGACGACCATCTCCATCCACGAGGCATTTGTCCGACCTGTCACCCATTTCCCAGCTACACTGTCCCGTGTCTTTCAGTTCCTTGAACGCAGCGCTACATATGCTCTATCCATCAGTGTCGTTATTGTTTCACAACTATCCATCTTCGAACACTTCCCAACTGATGCTGGCTTTTGCGGGGATCTCGAGATCTTCCGCAGTTGCATAAAAGTTTTGTCCGACATCCTCGCATCCCACGTTTGGCGCTTCAAATCATTCGACGTCGTTTGTGATGATTTCCCATATATCGCTCATATTCAACATCGTTTCCCACTGGTCTCTATGCCACTACTGGAGTCTTGGCATGTTCGTCAGACTTTCGGTGAAGAGCTCGCATTTGAAGGTGATGTGGCGAGTGCCGAGGACATGACGGCGCTTAATATCCCACTACGTCCTGATGACGTGGCTGAGGAAAAGTCTTCTTCCATGTTCCCTCTACTTACCTCGGCAATATTTAGTGCTACGCCTCTGAAATGGTCCCGGTTTTGCCCAAGGAATCTACGGTTCCTAGAGATCAGCTTCCTTCCGACGCAAGCGCGTCCGGATGGGGAAGTGCTTCGACAGATTCTTCTAGCGAATGAACATTCCCTAGTTTCGCTGAAGATATCAGGCGCCGCTCCAACAAGCCGGGCATCTCAGCCCTACATGGTGTCGAACTTGGAGCGTCTTGAGCTTGGTTATGCATTTCCAGACGAGCTCATCCCCTTTGTGGAAGATATAAAGCTCCCAAACCTGACTAGTCTCGTCATAGAAGACTTGTATAGGTCATCGACCCCGGAATTTGCTAGAGAACAGCTGGAATACGACCATACAACAGCCCTCCTATTCCAGATCATCACCGACAACTTTCCTCTTCGCCAAATAAAAGATCTCGAGCTTCGGCACATCTGCCTCCTTCCTCCCCTGTCACAGAACACTCCAACCAACATTCCAATTGTACTTGTGCCCGACCTCACTGACCTCGTCATCCCAATCACGCCTTTTGAGTTCTTCTGCGAGATGGTGGGACTCAAGAATCTTACCCTTGTCGATCCGGATATCGCTATCCTCTTTACGCTCAATCATATCCCTGTTGTGACGGTGGACGCGGGGGCTAGTGATGATTTCGAAGCGACTCTTTTGCCAGCTCCTGCTCTTGATTATCTTCACTTCAAGGATTTCGACCAGGACCTACTTCGTCTCTTTCTCACACTGCGCACTAGCAATCACACCTCATTTCGCCACCTCTCAAAACTCACTTTCGGTGATCCGTCCGGTTGCATGGATACATCCGCTAGTTGGATGAAAACCATCACTCTCTTGGATGATATATTTCTCCTGGCGGAGACTATCGAGTACATCGAGACCGACAGGTTTAGCAATGTCGACGTTGAACTTGGTTTACACATGCCTTATCCCTGAACTCTAACGTTTTCCATATTCATTTTACTCATAGCCTAATCTTAAGTACTCTCATTAGCTATTCTTGCTATTACATGATAACGCTGTATTATCCCTTGAATTTGATTAGCACTGAGCGCAATACTTATACTTTAATCTCTCGTGTTTTCCCAGTATCTCGGCAGCTGCGGACTTCATTCTCTCCTGCCTCGTTCTATTCACCATCAAGATAAATGTTCCAGCCAACACGGGGCGAGGACGTCATGCCGGGACATCGCTGGAGATGATAGAGACATGATCATGATGTGTATGATGAGGTGAAAACGAATGATATCATCACAATGGCGCCAGTGCTTATCTAGGTCAGTCAAGTGGCCCGACGAGCGAGGATGACAAAAGGAAGACTACGAGTTTTATCGGATCCGCTGTCATCTAATCCACGAGAACTCGTTTTACGAGAAACGCTCTCTTCAAAGCTCGTACCTGTGAAACAAGGAGATAATACTTACTATAAATGATCAAAACTGACATCTTTGGCGGTTAATACCCGGAGAAGATTCGCCCCACCAAATTCTGTCTGAATAAGATTTAGCATCCTCAGCTTTAAATTTTGTGGACGCCCATAAGGTCAGGATCTGATGTTACAGACCTCACAATCCCGGAATCTGGCCCTGCTGAGAGACTGAGGCCTGCCACCTGGATAATCTATGGTCCTACAAACACGCGACATATACCAAAAGCAATTCCGTGGAGTAGCCTTTCGTTTACATGAGCATCCTTCTGAGATTTCATCGAACAATCCTCGAAAAGGTGTAGGCCGTGTAGATCATTCATCGAATCATCTAGATGAGTGCACTGCGATGACAACATACTTCGTCACGATGACCGACTGGATGTGAGCATGAACTGCTGAGAACAAACGAGGTTAACCCGAGAAGTACGCTGGGAAAATTGAGACAAAGGCAGCGAATTCGTGTGTTCGCCTTTGACCTCGGGACTCGGAGTCTATAATGCCTGGTCGTAAAACCACTGCAAGGCGCTTGGTGCTAGTGAACTTACAGAGGAATACAAATATGGAGGCTCAATGCAGAGCCCGAGCTTAGTGGTAGTTGGCATGAATACCAGTATCCAATTCAAAATGTGCTATCTGCGGCGTGCGCCAACGTGGTTTAAAAACTTGAACTTGAATCAGCATAAGTAGCGGGGTTTGAATATCACGTTGTTGATGATCAGCGCTCAGTTGGCGCTCAGCGCTGTGTATATGGCCGTCACGGTCTGGCAACGGTCTGGCTCGGGTGTCAGGATCTTCGGTACTATGTCAATGGTTGGCTTGCGAAAGGTAATGCCCATGAAAAGTCGGTTGAATCCGATTCAAGCAAAATATAAAGAATCCAACCCGCCAAACCTGGAACCCCAGTACTATTACCTCCGACGGAAGTCGTCTCTTTGCCACACTGCGGGCGCGATGCGCTATGGTGAATGGCTTATCTTCTTTCGTTCTGATTGGTCAACCAACATCTCACTTGGAATCCGGGTAAAACGACATCCTCGCATCTCGGATTCGCCATTTCGGCTATCAAAGAAACGTCCGCTACTATAGTGCTTGCTTGTGAATTTGGAATCGTCAAGGAATAGCAGTGTTACTGAGGCACTCTCTTTCTTATAAAATGACCCCCTAAATCTAAGCCAAAATCCCTAGAGCTGGTCTCCCACCCAAATTCCTCGTCTCAAGATATCCTCACAATTTTTTTGCTACGAGCAACCATATATCATAATCCACAATCTTACTTCCCTCAGAATCTTTCAAGATGCACACCTACATCCCCTTCCTTTCCGCACTCCTTTTCATGATGTTCGCCTCTATAACTGCTTCCCCCACCCCCGTTGCCTCGGTTGAGCAATTTGAGGTACAACCACTTAGTTCCTTCCAAGAGCCGCTTGATTGATCTCTTACCTTACAGACCAGAGACATTGACGCGAGCCAGGGAATAAGCTATCTCCGTAGAAGGTACGTTTCTTCGATGTATACTGTACTGTCAAAATATCAACTCAATTGTGACTGACATTTACTAGTATGGAAGATGAAGATCTTTCTGCCCTGACGAAACGGTACGTGACTACTGATTTCACCACCATGACAAGATGGTGATAATATTCATGTGATTATTTAGGGAGAAGCTGGATGTGAGTGTTTCATGACAATCGAAAATTAGTAATTCAAAACACATCTTTCTTTGTTTACAGAACAGGGAGGAGATTCAGGGCGAACTGCAGGCCAGGACTCCGCAGAGATTAAGCGCCCCCTCCTATTCTTCGAAATCAAGGGCTCGTCCTTCGAATGGGAGGGCTCACGGAGCAATGGAACAATTCATTTCATGGTTGCGGAGTCGCTTTATGCATCAAGGTGGTCAACAAAGGCATGGAAGGCGATCTCGGGACTGATCTTTATTCTGCTACCATTGCCATGATGGTAATGAGAGTGCTAAAGAGTATTTTGTTTGTGATAGCTTAATTAAATAACTTATAATGATAGTGCCAGCCAACCTTTTACAGAAAAACTAACTTCCTCTTCTTAAAATCCGGTAAGATCCACATCTCCACACCCGAGCCACACGATGGGGGTCTCTGTGGTAGTCAACCAAGTGACTTGGGTCGTGATTCAGGATGGGTTTATCACAGTAACTGTTTACAAAGAGGACCTCCTGGCTAGTGAAGTTAGCAGCGGGGGGTGGATACTGTCACACAGGGAGTAACGAGTCTAGGACACAGTTTTAATAAAGAGGATCCTCACAATTCGCCGGCCTCCAGTAAGGGGAATTGACAAGTTGGTGGTTTCAACTTTGAAGACGTTGCGCCCCTCGGGTACCTTCAATACAATGAGCACGCACATCTCATGGGTCAGATCCCATTGGCCTGCTCGTTTAGTCCCCCCGTGGTTTGTTTGGCTGCCACGCCAATCGTTTGGTCTACCCATCATCCATAGTGCGTTCATTTGGCCTACCGCAGATGATATAGTAAAATAAGCTGGAAAAATCACGAACAAGCGTCTTGAATGGTTATGCAGTGACGATAACGACCGAGATTATGGTGGATTGCGGATTAGATTGATTGGAGCTAGCCTGACAGAACGGCAAGGCCTGGCCCGGGGAGCGACAATACGACACCAAACCTTTAAGATGTAGGGCTGGTCACTCGGAGAAACTTAATGAAGAAGAAAAACACATCTGCATGAGTTGTCTCGTGTTCCCTGGTCTTATTTTAGCAAGTGAAATGTAGGAAGAAGATAACAACTATTTACCTCTGAGGTTCTCTGATTTCTGGCTGTTGGGCGTATCGTTTTGAAGTTGAGGAGGCTCAGGAGGGTAAAAGTTCTGATCAAAAAGAAACACGTGCCATTATAATATTTTTATTTACCACCAGGCACCTCTGGCAAGGGCGGATTTGTG
>QLOJ01000160.1:13107-33972 GCA_003313625.1 Tricholoma saponaceum
CTCGCCATCCTGAGTCTGAATCTGCAATCAGAATGACCAATATTTTAGTCAGTCATGAGATATCAGATTTGTTGTGTTTGTTTGTCCGCGACTGTAGGTTGGTGGAAGATGATGACGAGTAGGTCGGTCCGGGTAGTAGACATTACCCTTCCAGATCATTTGTTGGGTTGTGCCAGATTTCAATTACAATTCCCAGGGCGGATCTTCGCTGGTCAATAGAAACGATTTGATCATTCAGTAAAGATGACAGGGGGGAAGCGGTTGACGTACTATCAGGACATTTCCATCATCAGGGGTATACAGTGAACTTACGTGTGGCGTTTGTGCGTCGATCAAATTGTTCCGTACGCCGTTTACAAAAGGGGGTAATATTGTTCCACAAATGCCTGTCATCAGGTTGCGCCGCTGGCATCAGGGCGACATCAGGGCGTATGTTGTTACACACTAGCCTTATTCCATAAGGGCTCTTCAGGTCCGTCCAACTTGAATCTCGACAAAGGCATACAAAATTCACATCCGACTAGGTTATTTTTTGTTCGTACGGTCAACATACGGTGCCCCAATTCTACAGGTTGGAAACTTTGAAAGCTCCAAAGCTTCGGCCTTCAACGCTTCTTTGTCAAGAGTGGCATCCAAAACTCAAAATTTTGGGGTAATTTGAATGCGTCCCACGTCCTCAGGTTCTCGTCTTTAGTACGGGACCATCAGTTATGGTACGTAACCCTGTTCTTGTCCTGCTCTCCTTGTAATCAGGGTTCCTAGCTGTCGTCTGTCACACGGAGGGTGCCTGGGCTTGGGGTTTTAAAGCTCTGAAGTAAAGCGGATATCCACAGCTTGCAGGTTCTCTGCTAGCACCCCCGTTCTGTCATTACAGTCCTTCGGTATCACGCCAAGATGGCATTTTCACTCCTTTTTCTCTCTGCCCTTGGCATTGTGTCCACCCTTCAAGTGAGTCTTGGTAGAGCTACCCTCGATTGCCGAGTCATTTATTTCACTCCTACTACTATAACAGAGTTTTGCACAACTTCAATCAAGGCAGTCAGTGGCCACGGTTGACGGATGGGATTTTTTGGGTTGTTACACGTTAGTATCATTACTTTAGTGTCTGTAGATGCGAGTATTTACTCAGTTGTTCCCAGCGACCAGGCCGGTTCGCGCACCCTTAATGCCGCGTCCTTCACCAGTTCGTCAATGACAGTCGCATCATGCGCTGCATTCTGCCATGGTTACCAGTATGCCGGAGTTGAATATGCACGGGTTAGTTCTCTCAGGCTCCCCCTCTATTACCAATATAATATATAGCGTCCTGACACCTCTTTAGGAATGTTGTAAGTGCGATGCCCCTCATTCGGTCTCTGCGCTAAGCGTTCGGTCATAGACTGTGACAATACCATAAACGGTCCAGGCACCAGCACCAGCATCGGTGAATGCAACATGCCCTGCGCCGGCAATGCTACATCCTTCTGTGGAGCAGGGAACCGTATTGATATCTACAACCAGACCGTCAAAATCTCAGTTCCCACCATCAAACCATCTGTCGGCAGCTGGCAGTACAAAGGTTGCTTCAGGTGCGCATGACCTCACTGTCCAATCTTTTGTATCTGAGGATTGTCTATAACAGGGAAGGTGCGGACCGCGATCTCAGGTTCCGCATCGACATCGCTGAGGGCGTTTCTGCCGAAACATGTACTGCCACATGCAAGAAGAATGGCTATGGGCTTGCGGGTCTTGAGTATGGCCGGGAATGTTGTTAGTCTGTCTTCCATCGTGTTAATCGCGAACGACTCAATTTCTTCCCTAGGGTGCGATAACTACATGCCCTATGGTCAACAAGTCGACGACAGCAATTGCAATATGCCCTGTGTCGCCAACAACATGGAACTCTGTGGTGGCTCACTTCTTCTCTCGCTGTACCAAGATGGTGATGCAACGCCACTTAACCCGCAGAATTGCTTCCCTTTCAATACCAACATCGAGCTTCAGGCTATCGCTCGGCAGGGTCCCCTGAACCCCATCCAGATATCCTCCCAGACACTAGTCCTGCGAAATGACTTTGGTGTTGCCCAGGTGGTCTCCTTCTCAGTGCGGACACTTTTACTTCACCTACCTTCATTCCCTGACCATCTACCCATTCCAGGTCTGTCCGCACCCCTGCAGCCCCTTTCAGTCTCAAATTGATTGGGGTTTCGGCGGTGGGTCATTCGGTTTGCCTTTCATTGGGTCAAATTCTAAGGCGGTTCCGCCCGTTGTCGGAGAATCACCGCTTTTCGTGTCTTCCTCACCTAATGCGGGATATACAGGCTACTGCGCCAAGGCTAGTCCCTATTGGTTTGATGGTGCATAAATATTGCTGAGGCTATTTATACTAGCCAAACCCGGTTTCTCCATTCGGTCCATTCATCGGATTCCCCATCCTTTCTGCAAATGGATTTACAGATCGTTGGGCCCTTTGTACCAACACCAGTGCTGGAGGGCGTGTTGATGTGGTCTATTCTCCGATTGCTAACCATCCTAATTACGATCTGGGTGGATGTCAAAATGTATACCTTCAGCTGACGCAGAGGTATGCTCTTGTTCCTTAACTATCAGGCTTTTCCCTGGACATTGTGGATAGTATGATAGAATCCATACCATTTGTTATTACGTACCCCTGTGGACTTGTCTTTGAATGCAAGCGCTTGACTATTGATTGACTACAGCGTTCAAACATTTTCTGAGCACGTCGGATGTTACTAGGCAGAAGGTGGCTGACAACTTGAACAACACACACAAATAAGTTGATTGCTGTCCTCGACGTCGACACGCATCGAAATCTTGTTCTTTCAATACTCTTATTCAATTGCTCAATCTACCACCATAGTCCACGGCTACAGCATGAGGTAAAGGTCTGAAGATAATACCACGCTCCTCTGAGGTACTTCTGTGCATATTTTGTTGCTCCTTTTCCGTACACTAATTCTGAACTTTTAACTCTCGCAAAGATAATGCCCTTCGTCTTCAGACTTCCTGATGCCGGCTAGACCTCAACGTTCAACCTCTGGCTGCACCCCATATAGCCATTACATACCCTCTGTGTTCGGATTGAAGGTAAAACCCCGTCCTTTGATTCGTCGACTCGTGCTAAACAGACTTTAGCGCTGCTTTCCATTGCTACGATGTACTTAGGTATGCTGTGTGTTTTTCTTTGCATTTGTCGTGTCATCCTTTTAGATTTCCACTCCGTCTCGCTTCGTCATGCGTTGTGGGGAGTGTTGGAAATTCGACAAGGAACTGATGTGGTACATAGTCGCCCAACTCGGAGGTGTGTGCTATTTTCACTTGTATCTCCATCGTTTACCGGATTCTTTTCCGACTGCGACCATAAACAGCATTCGAGTCCAAGGGCGACATCATCCAATTCTATTGTAGACACCGTCAGGTTCAACCCAGGACGAACCTGCAAACCCTCGAATTCGCTTTCTATACCCGTTGGCGCTGGAGCATAAATCTGGAAAATTCGGGACCCTAGCCTCGTATACGATCTCCCGAGCTGTATCTATACGCACTTAGTATTCTACCAATATACGATGAGGTTGTTCCCATGGGACACGAGCGGGGCGATGTCAGGAGCAGAACAAGAATTGTGAAACGTTTATCCACGGTCAGTGCTGTTTTCCTTCGGAACGTTCAATGGGCTGGTATCTGACGCCTGTGGATTATAGTACGCATTTCGCTACAGCCTCCGTGGCGAATTAGCTAACGCTCAGCGGCTTATCGCCTTCCGTGATACAAAGTAGGACCATGAATTAAATATTTGTTTTCACTTTCGTTAAGGTAATAGTGGCTGTCCGCTGACGAAAAGACGCCCACGAAGGCCTTTCTGGGAGACCGGGCTGATCTCATGGGCGGAATGCTCAAGGTAAGCTCTATCAGAGTTTGTGTTCGCTCGCCTTCCTAAATCCATCTTCCTATTCTGCTCTTTTCAGGAAGAAATCACTCTTGTTATCGAAGACAAAGATTCCGACCAGACGGCCGTTGTCGGACTTCGAAGGTGGAAAGAGTTGGGTGTCGTCCTCTCTGCCCTTTCCAGGCTTACCAAAGTGCTCATTTATGTCGATTTCACCACTCAGGTTATACCTACATCGCAGGTACGGCTCGCTGTGCGAAGGCGTCTGCCCGGGTCAGAAGCCAGTTGTATTCTTTCCAGCATGTTGGGAAACATGATCGATCTTGAGAAGGACATTGCGAGACGCGCTTTGACCTGTAAGATTTTACAACATTGCTTATCCCAGTTACGACACCCAAACTCAGGCTCGACAATTGTTCACATACTGGCGAACCTAAGTTGACTCGTTAACATCTAAGTAGTTTCAAAAGCTCGCTAACGTACTGGAGTACTGGAGCACTGCAGTTACTTATCAATCAATGATAGAATGAAAACTGAACGTGATATACATCATTGTTGGATGACGAGAGTCTTATGTATTGTCCACTATTTTGAATATATTGTGTGCTCCACTTCAGTCCCATAGTCGTGCTGAATGATTACTCCGACTTTGCTATTGCTTTTCAGTGCTGGTAGCTCATTCACTACCCATACTGAATTCTCACCTGGCGGATGATGCGGATCAAGAATAACGTATGCGGTACCGCTCGATAGCACGGCAATGGCCTCCGATATGCGTGGGATCATCTTTTGTTGCTCCACTTGGCCATGGCCACATTTACCAACAATCTCCATCTGCATCTCAAATGTAACAATGTTACTGTAGTATTTGCCGCCCTTGTGAATAGCCAAGGCGTTTGCAGTGAAACCGGGCACGGGGTTGCTATAGAATACAGTATTTTCCCCATTCCAGTGAGGATGCAAAGTCTTGATGTAGTTGGCAATCCATTCGACTGAAGGGCAAGTATCTGGCAATGGGCTGGGTGGCCTGGAGGTAGGGACTGCAGAGGCGAGAGTGCCAAGAGCAGGGATAGCTAGAAGGAAAGTAATGACACAACCAAAAGGCAACATGAGGTCGTATGGACGTGAGGAGTGACCCAGTGGTGAGCTCGGCTCGATAATAAGGGATGCGATGAAAAATATGATTTCCAGGGATCCAGCCCTGGTGAATGATTGAATCTAATTGTTAGAAGTTCGGAATTATTTATTACAATGAACTGGCATGGGAAGAAACATACCTGAGTAAGTACTGGAGGTTGGGTTCTGTCAAAACATCATCAGTAACGGTACGTTTTATACTCGTTTCCGAAAGTAAAGTCCGTCGTTCCTGTTAAAAAACCATGAGGCAATTGTTACTGCTATTGGTAGTCAAGATCAACAAAGCCTTTTCCTAAGTTCGCAACTCATCAAACCACTGCTTATACTGATCAAAACTTAGATACGTACTGACGTTTCAACAGGGCCCCGACATGTGCTGTTGTATGTCCGACCCAGAACTGCGTACGAAATGGTCACTTCACTGTGAAGGTCTGATTACGGATTGACCTGTCTGGCGCAATGTCCGATCCTGATGCGTACAGAGCTAGGTCAAGGCTGAGCCAAAATCTAAATCCAGATGTCAAATGTGTTCTGAATAGAATTTGATAGGTGGCGGTCAAAATTTGGCCAAAATAAGACCTTGCAATGTCCGATCCGTGTGCGTACGGATCCGACGGGAAACCTGATGTCCGTGCCCAATCGCTGACGGATGGCGCTAAAATCGGGCTGACGAAACAACTATAATGAAGAGATTTCGTATCGGACCTATAAACGCACATGCCAGGGTCCTGTTTCAAGTTTCAACCAACGCCAACCAAGATGGGCTGCGATAGGCCGTAGGAGAAGTTACACCTAGGAAGTAGGGAATGGTCAATCAGAAAGTAGTACGAGACTCCTGAGGAATTGGCAGGATATACATATGTACTAGTGGCATTCCAGAACTTCTAGATGTGTCCACATGGTCACTCACTACAGATAAATTCAAAACGATAGGCCCCTCCTGAAAAATCATGCACATTGCGGAGGTCAAGTTTTTGATCCCCGGAGAACATTTCAACAAAAATCGTACTATATTGTACGGGCACTTACTGCCGAACCTCTCGCGTAGCTAAAAAAGGGTACGAGATCACCAGAATTTAAGACCCGCAATGAGTGTAATTTTTTATGGGGGGCCTATCGTTTTGAATTCATCTGTAATTACCATGGTCCGGAATATCCCGTAACAATGATTTCCGAGCCACTGGCAAGTGGAGTCAATAACTAACTTTGTTCATTGTTTATAACATACCCACCAGTTACACCCTACAATAACTTTTTCGATGTTGCGTCATGATCTTCTTGCTACCTGCAGCGATGGGGACCTCACCAAACTAACAGACATCCTCTCCAAATACATGCCCGACAACAATCTGCCATTCGCAGACATGCTTCAGAATGCGGCATCTGGCGGGCATTCCGACGTCGTCCAATACCTCCTTAACTTCAACCCATCTTTCACCACCATCGAGGATCGTGTCGTTTGCGCTGCAATCTACAGCCGATCAACAGATACGTTTCGGCTCCTCTATAACAAATATCCCACTATTCTCAACGTCGAGCACGAGCGACGAGGAACACCTCTTTCAATCGCACTAGTCAGCCACGCCTCTCTAGATTTTTTGTCATTCCTCCTGTCCCTAGGTGCAGATCCCAATATGTCTAGTCATGATACCTTTCCCCCGCTCTCATGGGCGGCTGGTTTGTATGACACTTGCGATGCAGTGGAACTCCTTCTCGAGCATGGCGCGCAGCTCAATGATTCCGGTGCCCTTGCGGCCGCTGCGAGCGGGGGGAAGGTTGAGACCGTGAAGTATCTCCTCGATCATGGCGCAGACCCAAACGATGGAGGGACCCGACCCCTGCCGTTTTTCCCCCTCCATAGTGCGGTAGAGAAGGGGCATCAGGACATTGTCAAGCTGTTGGTGGAGCATGGAGTAGATCCGAAGATTAAAGATGCCAAAGGCCAGACTGCCTTAATGAGGGCGTATGAGAAAGATAACGAAGAGATTATCCACCTGCTGGATGGAAGCAGAAAATAGGGGTTATGTGTAAGTTGGGCAATGGTACTCTGAGTCGAGTGTCGGTTAGAATAGTACTAGGATGGCAATGCAGTACGACGGGATGCTAGAGGTGCAAATGGCTGAGATTTTTTAGCATAATTAAGGAATACTTGGATATCGCATCCTTTCAGGCATTGGTAGGCAAATGCCAATTGAAGATCATCCAGCCTCAGAAGTTGAAGGAACGTTGCCAGCATCTTGACTCTGTAGGCTCAGGCTTGGCGGTACTCTACTATTTGCCTGTTGTAAAGCCTTGAATTTCACCATGAGTAGGGTCAAAAGAACGCGGAAATTCAAGCTAGAAGTTCCAAAGACAATCGGAATTTGGTAGCAGAACGCAGTGTGGGCTCAGCTATTGCGGTGGCTGACAACTTGAACAACACACACAAATAAGTTGATTGCTGTCGACACGCATCACTGAATCTTGTTCTTTCAATATTCTTATTCAATTGCTCAATCTACCACCGTAGTCCACGGCTACAGCAGGAATTGAAGGTCTGAAGGTAATACCACGCCCCCTTGTGGTACTTATGTGCGTAATTTGATGCTCCATTTTCCGTACACTAATACGGAACGTTTAGCTCTCGCGAACGTAATGTCTTTCATCTTCCTGATGCGAATTAGACTTCAACGTTCTTCAACCTCTTGCTGCACCTCTACATAGCCCTCACATACCCACTGTGTTCGACTTCTAGGTAAAACCCGCCTGTCCTCTTATTTGTCGGACCATGCTAAATATATGATGCAATAGACCTCAGCGCTGCGTTCCTCTGCTATGATGTACTTAGTCAGTCCTCTCGGTATGCCGTGTGTTTTTCTTTGCATTCTTCGTGTCATCTTTTTCGCAGATTTCTACACTGTCTCGCTTCGTCATGCATTGTAGGGAGTGTTGGAAATTAGACAAGTAATAGATGTGAAATATAGTCCGTTGTTTGTTGCCCGAGGTATGTGCTATCTTCACATGCATCTCCATCGTTTACTGCCACGGGCTCATGTATCTAAACAGACTCACGCCGAGGCTATGCACAGCAGAGCCTGGACTATGTTGAGAAGGAAGTTTCCCTTCCGACTGCAGCCAGAGAAGGCATCCGAGTCCCAGTACGATATAATCTCCCAGTTCTTCATCCCATCCAATCGTAGACGCCGTCAGGTTCGACCCAGGACAGACCTTGGAAACCCTCGAATTCCGCTTTCTATACTGGAGCATGACTCCGAAGTCGGGACCCTAGCCTTGTATATGATCTCCCGAGCATCCTCTATACGCATTCAGTCTTCTAGCGATACACGATGAGGTGCGGGACACGAGCAGGACGATGTCAGGAACCGAACAGGATTGTGAAATATTTATCCACGGTCAGTACTGTTTTCTTTCGAAACGTTGGGCTAGCTGACACCAGTGGATTACAGTACACATTTCGTGCTACAGGCGCCGTGGTGAATTAGCTAACGCTCAGCGGCCTATAACCTTCCGGCCCACAAAATCCTTCCTGGGGAGACCGAGCTGATCTACGGATGGTAGAGGGTAGTACTATGGTCGTTGGTAGTTTGTGATTCTGATTAATTTTCTTATGCGGTCTATTAACGGATGTGATTATTTGTTAATAGAGATGTGGTTATTACGATGTTCAAGTTCATTATCTTTATGACATCGCGTTGATCATGATTCATGACTTTTTTCTGCAACCTGACTTGGTTGGGACGATCCGTTCGGTCATGTTATGGGAACGTGGATGGATGAACATATTCAAATATCAATGATCAGAGGTGGAATCAACGCTCAATGCCTAGAATTCCAGTTTATTCGCCTCTAACAAACGGTGAGTAATCATGACGCACTTCTTGTGACCGGAGGGTTTTATATTCACACAGGATATAAGACATCATGCTTGAATCATGGCGAGCCTTATCCGATGTGCCAAATCTGGTAGGCCTTTGAGCTCATTCGACCTTAGGTCCTACAATATCAAAGTAATTCCCAAAGAGCCTCAAGACGTCTACGATATACCTCTACCAGCCTCTGTCCCAGACATCTGCCCCTGGGTACATTCTCGACGCCGGGGTTGTCAGATGAGACCTACCGTATTTTGTGTGACATATACCTGGCATGGGGATGGCCCGGTCCATGAGCGGGATAGCGCTTGGCGACTTCACAAGAGAGATTCTGCGGGTGTGAAACACGCAACCACTTCCTTAGCTCTCACTACAACATTACATTCTCGATTTGCAACGATGAAGATTTGCACATGCCGATGTTTGCCTTATGCAAGATGCTTATACTATTCTCAGCCCTGTCATGAAATCGGATAGCAGTCGGTTTTCTGATGACAACGCTATTGCTGGCGCTATCGCAGCTTTTCAGTACAACAATAGCCACAGAACAGAGGAGTCCATAGTCAACCGTGCAATCATCCCATGCATCTCCATACGCGACCTCCTACCTTAGTTGAGAGCTGTGTTGTGTTTGACTATCGACTGAGTAAGCTCTGAGTCGAAGCCTGCCAGAATGCTTGCCATGTGACTGTGACCTTCCTATGAGTTCATTCAATGGGATGCGAGTTCGTCGCCTCGGACCCAGTGTATTAAATATACCGCTAAATCATTGAATACATTACTGTCTCGCACAGAACATAAGACCTATGAGGCATCGTGGTGGTGATATTGGAGCAGATCCAGTATATACTGAGTTAGGTACGGAACAATGAATGATGACGCTCCGGTCCGATGCATAGATCACTTCTCCATAAAGAATAGCGACAAGAAGGGAAAAATGCTAAGTTTCATTTCGCGAAATATCACATGACTATTCCTTAGACTATTTGCGTGCGTATGCCCATCAACCACGGCGTTCTTCAAAGTAAAGTATGACCTACCTTGGTTGAAGCGCCAGACTTGGTTCTTTCCAGGTGTCTTTACCCAAAGGTGGACAGGCGTGCCGTTGGTGGGATTGCCATGGTCAGAAAGGTCGACGTTCATCGGACGAGGCTGGCCAGGGACGAAGATCCTAACAAAAAACTTTCATCGTTGCAACGGCAAACAACGACGAAGAATTTACCTATGAACACTACTATCGTTTTCATCAGGCCACAAATCCCATCCAACAGGGTCATCGACGGCAGTCAAAGGCGTCGCGTCCGTTATGAGGTTTCCTGCAAGTCCGAGATATTTCCCGTTGCCTTCATTCCTGAAAACCCACTGGTCGCCCTGGTTCTCGATGATCCACTGATCACCAGCCAGTCAGGTCGAGATTTTATAGTGTTACACCAGAAAGCAGATGTGGCGTACCTTTTGGTTGTCGCCATCATGGGGACTCCATCCGATGACTACATCAACGACAGATCAGTAGTGATCCCAAGAAGATGACGCCTCGCAAGTTACTCAACTGGAATGACCGTCAGTGCCAGAAAGATCGAGCGCGGTGCCAGCCTTGACGTTGATGATCTGATAAGTCTCACCAGATCGGATTTCTACCATATCGCTTGCAAGATGAAGATAATGGGGGATATGAATGGGCCGAGGTGGGGCTTCAGCGCTTCAGCTCTCCTTTTAAGCTGATTGATTTACTTTATCCATCCGGCAACATCCATCACGATTGTGCCGTGAGAGTCCGGGGTGGTATACCTGCTTTGCTTGTCAAGTTCCAATTGGAGGTGACATCGTCATGGGTCGTCGACTCCATCTTTCTTAGATCTGGGGTGTGAATCTGAGTCGAGATGCTACAGTGATGCTACACAAGTCGCGGCGTTTGATCTTCGGGAGTTGATGGTCACGAGGATTCAGCCACCTCTGCAACTTGGGTCTACGTATTCTTGTTGTGGAATTCGAGTGCGGGACTACGACATTCGTGCTTGTATCGAGCCCGTAAAAAACACGTAAACTGAGAGTTCAGACGTTACGAATAAACTCGGGAAAACCCGGAGTCATATGGTGTAACAATTCTCATTGGCGTATGTACATCAACTCTCATTATGTAATCTCATTCTTGACAGCAGTGAGAAAAGTATTGCAGCCGGAACTTACGAACCTGCGGATTGAAGATCAGTGGAAGGTCAAGCAGGCGGAGGTGCTGAGGCATGAATGTGATGACGTGGCTTCTAGGGTGGTACTTGGAAATTGTAATGCGAGGTCTGGTATCCAATAGGGAGTGGCAGTCATAGGTTCGTTATCCCTTTCTTCGCATTCTTCCAAATAATGACCAAACCTCGTAGATTTGACATGATGAACAAAGGCCTCTACAAAACGTACGTCGACCTGACGATCATTATGATTCATCATCCGTATTTCACATGGCATCACAAACGACATATTTAGTTCAGGGTACCTTCTATCCGAGCACGTCCCTTTCTTTCTATTACAATCTTCCGCGTATTCTCAACTCCTTCGTAGCACCGACTTCTGCAGCAATACCTCAATGTTACGGGACTCAATGTGAGTCCGCTTCATGTACACAACAACCGCGCTTTACCGCAGGAATTATCAATCTTGTGGATGGCCATCGTTGAGAATAGTCATCTGTGTCACATGTGAAAGGTATATCTCTCGCTCTCCTCCCTTTCTCATTAATAATAAAGCGTGTTCCCATAGGACCTCGTCCAGAAGGAGTCCCCACCAAGTTCCATTTAAATGCCCTCCCTCTTCTCCGCCACCTCTTGACCTCTCCAAATTCCCCCTCTCCTGCGCCTGGCGGAATCGGGGTACACCAAGCCTCCCACAGTGTTCTTTTCATATCTAGGGTGGTTTTCGTCCCGAATCGGGACATGCGATCAAGAATATATTCTTCGACATCCGTTGAGAATGAGATATGTTTTCCTGATGCCGAAGCTCGCAAGAACGGTCTCTAACTATCCATCTGCTTCACAGAGTGAAATGACAGAGATGGGATGTTCCGACGGGCGCCCTTGGATATGGTAGCGCAGCGGAGGAAACAGATGGGTAGTGTCTATCATGATAACACGGGATCCCATACGAATACGTACTAAGGACGTCCTACACTCGAATCGGGCCGTCAGAGACCCCAATGCCGCCATGGCAATTCTTGTGATTCGAACTATACCATAGTACTTCTTCCTCTCATGCTATTATAAGAATATCACAGACCATCCCTCCGACTGACATTACGCCTGTCCGCAATGAGTTGGTCAGTGATGCATTGATGTCCTGTCAAATTCCTGTGTAAGTGTTTTTACTGGTATAGCCAGCGCGACAAATCGCAACTAGGATTACAGAATTAATATTGATATCGAAGCCCAGCTGTCGTAATCAGTTTCTAGCGGGGGCACGTAAGGCGTTTTACTGACAATAGTATTTTTTTTTTCAAGAAACCCCCTGTGACTCGGTACCTTCTGTTGATTCTTCTAACGCTCATCACCCCAGATACAAAATTACCTTGCTGTCGTATTTATTTTGTCCCTTCTATTGACCGCCATCACTCACCTGAGTTCGATCCGCAGACACCATCTCAGGTAAGCCTCAATACCTGTTTTTACGACTATATTGACCTCATCATGGTCCATTGGGCTAGCCGACAATGTATCCTTCGTATCCTTCAAGACTTCTTCCGAGGCCGTGGTAATTACTATTCGACGCCATTTCTTGAATTCTTCACCCAGGCCTCCATCCATTCTCAGTCCCGATTACAGACTTACAGCATGTAGGTCATATGCCTCACCAACATCACGATCAGCTAGCCTGTGTGATCCCGACTACCTTAGTCGACTTAGGACTGCACTTTGTATGTACCACGCCCATATCCATTCAAGTTCGAACTTCGTGCCTGCTAATTCACTCCATTGAGAGCCCTTATAAGAAATTAGAAGGGAGTGAATTAGGCGCCAACGACTCATAGTAACGTTGGTAGCGGTCTTAGTCGTCGTACTCGTCGTGGTTTCTGGTCAACAGCTAACATCAAAAATTCAGCCAATACACGGCTGAATAGAAGATAATCGCTCATGGTTCGTAAATACCTAGAAAGGTTTCCGGGTATAGTAGCATAGTAGAACAAAAGAGATCGTATGAAGAGTCTGAGAATGACCCACCTCCAGCCTACATACAAGGACCGCTCGAATTCCATTCTAATCGTGTGCGGTGTGCAGTGAGGAGGGCTTGACAGTCCACCAAGAAATTCTTCGAACTCTGTCCACCGTCCTTTCACCTCTATCCTTAAATTTATGCCAAATAGTCTCTGCGGCATCTTTGAACTGTGGATCCGCTCTCAATATTTCAAGCTGGTCACGAAGGGCATCTGAGAGTTCCGGGTGATTTACTGCTGCTATGTTCTTCGTCCATTCCGCCTTGGAATCGTCGAATTGTAAAAGATGCTCCAAACAAGAGAGAAGCGTGCGTAACTCGCCGTCCTCGTGTTCACCTGGCGGCTTGGGTTGTCGGAGACGGGAGGCTATGAGTTGTGGGAGAAGGGGTAGTATAGTGTCGAGGAGAAGCACTCTGCGCTGTGTAGTGTTGGCAACGCCCCCTGCTTTTTCGAATAACGACGACTCCTGTGACGACCTCAGCAGCCATGCAATAGCCTCGGCCTCCAGCGTATTTGGAACCCACCGAGTGACTCTGTACATCAAGTAACCGTATAAGGCCAAAAGGACAACGCCTACGGAAGATACCGGAATATATACACTTGCTTCCGAGGTGCTGAAGTATGAAGCAATTGCTATGGGTATGAACACAGTGAAACCTCCTAACACGACCAAGGCCGGAGGCCCATACTGACTCGGTGGAGAGTTTTCGTCGGATTGTTTTGGCTTTGCTGCTACTGCAAAAACGCCCACGATTGGGAAAAAGATGAAAAGTTGGTATATGGAACCTTTGAATGCGACCAGGATCGTCGTCATGACGGCTGTTGCGATCGACGAAACGCAGATTGCATAAAGCCGCCATTTAGCCTTTTCGGGGAATAATTTGTTGTGGACGTATGTTATAAAGTGAGAGAAAGGGGATTGGAATGGAGATGACGATATGAAAGCGGCCGAACATGAAGCGACGACAAAGAATGTAAGGCCAATCAAAAATAACACGCCGATAAAGTACCCAAGGAGCGGATGGTGGTCATAAAGAGTTTGACTGTGTATATATCAGGGATTGAGGTTTGGTATTTTGGTGAGGAGTAGCTTACTGAATGAACACCCCAAATAAGAATACAGCAACGAGGGTCCAGAGGGGTAGAGAATCTATTGCCCTGTGTAGCTTCCACGCTTCAATCCCACTAAAGGCGTTTTGACGACACATTGCTCGATTATAGGAGGAACCAGCTTCATTAAACCATCCTATATACCGAATGAGCCATAGCTTTGCTGCCATTGCCACCATTGCGATTGAAATAGCGAGCGCCAGGCTAATGAAAAGCAGTGCGTTGAGAAAAACTACCTTGGAGAGGTCCTTTGGGGAAGCCTGGGCAGCGACGTAAGGGCTATTGGGAAGCTGTCTGGAGATATTTCTGAGTATTTCGTTGGTAGTTTCAACAGGATCAGGGTCAAATTTTTTCTGGGTTTCAATGACAAAAGCGGTTAGGACCCCAATAAAAAGAGCGATCTACAAGACGTCATTCTTATGAAATAAAAATAAACCATAGCAGGGAAGCACTCACAAAGACCAGATTGACATCGAGGAACTTGTTCCATTCGTCAATCATCGTTTTATCCGAAATGCGTGCCGCGTCTTCATACTTTTTCCATACATTGTCATCGTCTTCAACCTTTTTGAATTCGTTGACTGGAACCAATGTATCAGACCTCGATATTGGCAGTAATGGGGTGGAGGATGAGGGATGCTGTCCTAAAGGTAGAATACTAGGCATGGTGCAGGAATATTGAGGTATGTGTCATTCCGGGCCCCGATCATCCTGTTCTTAAATAGTTCCACATTCTAGAGCTACACAGGAATGACGGTCACACTTTCAGCACACGTGGTGATTATAGTGAAAATGATAGCCAGTTACCTGCCTGAGAAAGCAAGCTTATCCCTGAACAGTTCAAATTAAAACTACCTGTGATCGATCGAGAGATTTGCCCTGTAGAAGTCTGTGATGTTCTTCTCAAAGCCGGCGCGGTATTATAAACTTGGATAATGAGATAGCTTTAACGAAAGCCCCAGAAACACAGGTGAAGAAAGGGATGGTCCGAGAGGTGTACAGTCTAGCGTCCAGCCGATGGGAGCGATACAAAGTGTTCGAAGGGGCCTGTAAGGTTTTGGAAACCTCCTCTGAAGGGACGGAAGGGGAGATCGGGGATCTTGTATTGTACACTGCGGCCTGACTATACTATGGAACAGTTGAGTAAATGAACACGGAACGCCCGACGTCAGACTTGGAAAAAGTAGAAGTCCCATGACTGTTACTTTCACGCAGGAAGGACGGTCTACGTCTTATCTAGACGCCAAATGAATGGAACGTGATTGGCGCTAGGGTCCAATCAGCCTTGGAAGAGTCAAATACGACGAACGTTTGCAAGGTTGAAGCATGGTATTATGATCGATCGATTACAATCATGGAATTGGGGCCACGGAAGTACATCGAAGAACTGTGCGGAGATAAAAATTTCGATGCTGCGTCAGTTTGTCAAAACGGATTGGGGTTGGTAGAGTTCACATTGCTCCACCATCCAGTGTTCATGCGGATATGGATTCTAACGTTCAACATCATGAATGTGTGGCTGATAATGGGGAACAGAATGTCAAAATTTCATGCGTCAGTATTATTAACAAAAATAAAAACGAAGAGGAAGAGGCCAAAGTCTATCACTTACGAGGCGTGATGACGCCCAGATGACGCGGACATATTTTATGACCGTGGCCCGTCACACGGCACCAGACGGGCGTCTATGCCAGTGGGATATTTTTAATCCACAATTACACGGTGGCCAAACGTCGAACGGGTGAGGAGTCGGGCGGGAAATGAAAGTCAAGAAAACATCTCTGATTTCCTGTGGTAACACCTGTTACCAACTTGAAGTTAATCGCCAACTAGAGTTTGCAGTCGTTCCAGACTCTAGAGCGGTTAGATTTACTTGGAAGTTGGTAATCGATCGGCAGTGTTGACAGCTGCTAAAGGTGGTTAGTGCATCAATGAATATGCATGCTGCAAACCTAACCTTTGCATCGAGAGTCATGTCGAATCAATGTTGACGTCAAGGGGTTCCCATGTCCTGTCACGGCCGACGGGGTGAGTGTAAAATACACCAACAGACCAAAACGGGAAGTGTCAATGAGTCACGTGTTCTTTCTGCATTTGTTTTGATTCTTTTTCTCGCACTCTTTATGTTATCGACTTACCTCTCAACACTCGTATCTTCATGAATCATCCTTTCTCTCCGTATCGGCCTCGTTCTCACCTAGACCACGGCTTGAATCGAAATTTACATCAAGATCGATCTCGACATCAACCTCAGGCTCATCGGACATCCCAAGCTCATCCTACGGTCGCGGTGACTCGGGCCACTGAACCTCGATAAACTTTCCTAGGTCTCCCTGGTACTGTGGTCGGCTAATTGACGTTCGAAGAGAAAGTGGACACACGCGTTGACTTTCCCATTCCGATTTGTTTCTCGAATCTCTCAAAAGGTATTCGAACGGTGACGTAACTGACGTTGCTCGTTTCTTTTTGCGCAATTCATGTTCCTCTTGTTTATACACTTACTTTCTTCGCATAGTAATATCAGTTATCGACATTCCCGGATCATCCAGAAAATAGATAGAATATTTGTGAGTGTTATTTTAGATTTTTGTTTGATATACTACCTTGAAATTTTACCTTTTACAATCATTTCAGCAATTTTCGCTGACAGTACAAAAGATATTCGAGTATTCGTCAATCTCATCACTTCTGTGCCCCTTTTCAGGCTACTGATACCAGTCCTTTCTTTGATCACTCCCTAACGTTTTATACACTGCAACCTCCGCAGCGCATCCACGGACAGCCTGTGGCATGACTCGTTTAACCAAGCCATGTCACTGTTATGCAGGGAGTCATAATTCTCCTACCCACATTATTGAGTGAGCCTTCCTCGCCCCATGAGGGTTAGGCACATTATCTAGAACAAGGGAATTGGGGTTGACTTCATAAACAGTTTTGCTTTTTTCCACCACGATGGCTTCTTTGAGGGCAGCCAAAGATTCTTTCCTTCTACTCTTGACTTTAAAGGCCTGGTTAGAATCACCGCCACGAACATAGCTGAAAGCCCGAACATCGTAGTAATATCATGTTTTCTCTGTTTGCCCTACCAAGACTTTCTCTTACATGAAGCATAACAGGAAATGTGACTTTTCACCCCCACTACGTCCTTGGATGGATTATCTTTCCGGCTTGGACTTTGGTCGTAGTATGGCTACTTGGAAAACCGTTTCTCCATGAGGCATCCACATTTTCTACCTGCCGATCCCTTTCTGAGTAAATTTCTAGATACGGATTCAATGGGCTGCCGGCCACCGTACCCTATCCATATCAGTTTCCAGGTATCCTACTTCATTGCCACCACCAACACATAAAGACTCCCATCCCACAATACCACCTCACCTTCGGTCTTTCGTCATGCATGGCTCCCATCCTCGGAAATTCTCCCCATTCCTTCTACGGGAGTTTCAAACACCTTCCCTCCGCGTCCTGTCCCAAAAATATTGCTTCATCCGCTCCCGACATACCTCAGCCGACTTCTCCGGATAGGTTCCCTTTCGACGCCTGCCCAATGGAGTAGGTCCAGCCTCGGAAGCAACACCCCCGCCACCACACCTGGCACCTACTGCTGCGAGGGGCTTCGTGGTCCACGTCACACAAGTCACCAAATAGAGGACCGGTTCTTAGATGCACGATGACGGCTCCACGGTACAGCACACACCCGGGTGCATGGAGTGTCGTCCTTACGACACCTATCACGGGGAGAACATGACGTTGAAGGGCTGCGCTGGAAGGGACTGTGGGCGGGGGCGAGAAGGGTGGCAGTGTCATAGGGAGACAAACACTGTCGCATTTAGCCCACATGCGAAAGCCATCCGAAGAAGCCCTTCCAACCTGTCCCATCGCAAAGAAACATCCGCCCTTTTTCTACCACTCATTGCTCCACCCGCCTCACGGACAACGTTTGACGAGGGCAGTAGAAGGAGGATGTACCAAATCCCTTTTCACTCACCAGCTGTTCCCCGTCCCTCAGACAAAACCACTATCATGGCATCTTCCCGCCTCTCACGCTACACCCGACGCCGTCATTTTTTCGTTTCATATAACTTTTTCTATGCGTCTTATATCTACGTTACAATTTCGAGAAATCATCGAGCCATGCTCCGTTGTTCAGGGAGGAAGAAACGGCTAGAGTGGCGATCGATATCGGTTCAGATCAAGATGAAATACGTGAGTGAGTGATGAAGCGCCCAGGGTCAAATCACATAATGCAGTTTTAATTATCACGATCCCAATCCCTCGCGTTGACGGGGGGAAGTTCGTGGGCCAAGTTCAGCATTGGTACCCTCATCTGAGCTGTCGCTCCAGTCGTATATTGTAAGGCTAGGCGACAGGCTGACGCGTCCAAATCCCATGTAAGGAGAGCTGGGAAACTCTAGAACAGCCCCAGCAGAAGTACTGATGGGACCGTGCTGAAAGTGTTGGGGAGTCGGGAACCATGGGTACTCATTACTTGAACTTTCTGTTAACAGTCTCTCAGCGCCACCAGAGCCTCGCTGATTGGCGGCTTGCATTCTCGAAACCCTAAACCATTGACGCCGGCAAGCGTTCTCGATGATTTCGGGCTATCACAAGGCTGTTTTCCTGTGAACACAACATAGCCTCAACTATTTCTCATCGCAATCGTCGTGTCAAGTATCTTTCATTTACCTTCATTTGGGCCATTACAACACACAATGAGCGATGATAAGATAGGGTTTTGTGGTCATCACATCATCCTACAGGTGACGCCATATCGGTCACAGTAGCGGTTCCACCTGACCTTCCCACAATACCAGCCTAAGAATAGTGAGGCATCATGTGTCTGCCTCACTATTCTTAGGCTTGATCCACTCTATACCCTACACCAGCGATAATTCGCTCCCCAGCACCCATTCTTATCTCACTAAGGTAAGCTACGTATAGTGCTCACATAAGCATAGCCTCGGGGATGTCCCAGATATATTCCCGCCACCAGTTCCCATCCCGATCACCACCCGATCACTGCCTCCCACGGTTGATCAACACGCGCCACAGCCTTGGCTAACGTCGCACTCATCATTCCTGACGATGAGCATGCTATTCCACTCATTCCTGGCCCTTTCCCTTCGCTTTTTTTGATAGATAACACTTATGCATGTATATATAGTGTTAATGAACAGTTATTTCCGCTTTTACAGCTATATTCAACTCATAACAAACACCCTCTCTGGTTCAGAGGAGGAGGGGGTCTCTTCTCTTCATTGGGGGGTGTCTATAATGCATGTGAATGGCTGTATATTCATATTAATAACTAAATACATGAATGGGGAGGGTACTGTATGAGATAGGAAGGGAGGAAATGGGGAGAAGGGACAGAATGAGGGGAGGGGGTACCATCTACTGGACTTGTACATCATCTACAGCTAGAAAAATGTATGTAGAGGGTATAGGTATGTATGTAGAAGTGGGGATTAATGTTGAGAGAACTGGGGACAAGGTGCTCTCTGTCAGTGCACCTGTATAGGGAGGAGGAGAGGTGGTGACTTACTTGCATACCTAGACCTTCCCCTAATGAAATGCACATGGAAAGGGAGTGTCATGGTCCTAATAAACGACCTGATGCACCCCCCAGAGTCCCTGCAGTTGTGAGGATAGATAGAAAAGAGCATATGTACTCAGGAAAAGATATATTTATCCTGTGAGATCCGTGGGGCCAAAGTGTTCGCTTTCTTCAATTCCTAGGTCTAGTATAAAGGTATAATAAGGGTCAGTAAAGGTTAGGACAGGGGGAAGATCCTGGCTCAACAGGGCATGGGTTCCCCATCACCAGCTGTGAACTTTGCTCAGCATGGCTCACACTCTGTACCTACCATCCAAATCTCATCATAGGCATTCACTAGATACCTTTTACCTTTGTTTATAGTCTACAATCAATCCATATGGTCAGCACTTCATCCTACAAAGTAGGAACTTCACACACTCACCTAACCTCCTTGTTGCTCCATGCCAGCTCATGGAACTCACTAGTGACCTTGTATACAGGCATAGTGATGTAGTGCAAGTAAATTTAGCACCTTTGAACGGTTCATGAGTCTATAAGAGAGAGGCAGATGGTCAATGTATTGAGACATGGCACAGTCATTCACCCAAGGCCTACAGGACTTCTATATCTCAATGTAGTGTGTAGATAATGGTATAATCTTGTATCAATGCATGTTCCTTGGAATTGTAGACCATCCAGATAGGAAATGAGACCATAGGATGCATGAGAGAAAGGGTTGAACCACATCAGCAATCTCTGATTTTTCCCACAGTAAGTCAGGGAGGGTGGGATTGTGATGTGGTAATTGTTCTTGTGAATCCATGTTTAGTTTTGTTAGTGTTATTCTATAGTTAGTACATTGTATTTAGTTAGTATTTTCGCAATATGATTAATTTTTGTTTTACTACTATGTGATATCAGACTAAGTAATTCTCGAGGAGAAAACAGGATGTGGGTGATTTCCATATATGGTTAGACTGACCTGCTATGTCGTGCTATGTAGAGCCTGGGGGTTGCTATGGCGTTCTGAAAATTAAAAGAACCATGCTACAGCACTATGGCGCTATGTCGTGCTACGTAGTACTACCGAGCTAGCCCTAACTTTGCTGATGCAAGTAGTCCCAAAAAG
>QLOJ01000163.1:0-23442 GCA_003313625.1 Tricholoma saponaceum
AAATAGGTCCTATGCTTGAATAGCATGTGCCACAATAATAGATAAAAACAGCCTATGTCCTCACAGCAGAAGAAGTGTCTCAGCAATCACCGCAAGAATAGATAAAAATAACCCCACCCCTCAACCTCAAATGTCTTGGCAGTCACCCCAAGAATAGATAAAAATAGGCTCAGCTAACCTCAAGTGTCTCGGCAATCACCGCAAGAATAGATAAAAATAGGCCCAACTCTCAACCTCAAACGTCTCGGCAATCACCGCAAGAATAGATAAAAATAGATACCAACATAACCTCGTTCTCAATCCTGAGAACTCGGAACATAACCTCGTTCTCAATCCTGAGAACTCGGAATCCCGGCTGTGGTACTTCGCACTACAAATGTCCACTCAGGCTCGGCAAATTCCTCTTCAATTCCAGCGATACCAGAAAACAAAATTTTGGCCAGAGTTGGCCTTGCATTGCAACAGATCTTAAAGAATGAATATGGTGATGCATACACTGGTTCTTATCCTGACCCTGTTGCTGTCATGCAACGAAGAAACCCTCTTTTGGCAGGGATTTCTCCAAGGGATGCCCTGTCCCGGTTAAAGGTTGAATTAAAAGGGTATGTAAAGGAGCAAGAACCATTCAATCGCCGCTTCCGCGATGGACAGACAGTGCTGTCCTGGTGGACAATAGTTCAAAAGGATGAGTTTGCTTATGTTCTTGGTGTATGTATCTCTGTTGCTCACCAGTTTGGTTATGCTGACGAGTTTCTACTATCTAGGCCTTGGCTATCAAAATTTATTCTGTTTGTGCAGTCTCGATGGTTGATGAGCGGATGGCTTCGGCCGTAACGAACATCAACACTTCCAAACGTAGTCTACAGAGTGTGCGGACTGTCCGTGATCACGTCAAGATCCGTGCATTTCATCGTGCAAATGATCCTGATGCGCGAATCATGATTCCTGGTTCTCTCAGCTTCCAAGTCTTACTCAAACTCGTCCTAGAAAAAGCCCAAAAAATCAAAGCCTATTGTCAAATCGCGTGACATGCAGAAGACGATTCATGGTGCAGATGATCTAATCACCTCGTCAAAATCGTCTGTGAAGGAACGACCCCCAGTAATGGAGCGTGATATCGAGGCACTGGCTGATTCTGATGGAGATTCCGAGTCTGAGTCTAACATGACTACTGGGGCTCTACATGAGAATCATGATGGTTTACATTGGCTTGACGGTCCCCCACAAAACCTTGTTAATGTGGAGCGACGTGCCTTCACTATCGAAGACACCGTGAATATCAATTCATCTTACCTTCTAGATCTTCTTGATTCAACTTCAGCAACTGCAGCAACTGCACGAGGTCAGCCTATACATCGAGCTCCAGTACTACCTCCATCAATTCGTGCTGCACCGAAGGAGATGGACTGGAGCATTTGGTAGTACTGTAGCTTCCGGTTAATTTGCTTTCCAGCTAATTGACCCTGAAATTGACCGTTAATTAGCGTTAATTAGCTGAAACGAAATCTACGTTAATTAGCTCTAATATCCGAGGGTGAATTAGACATTGCCTGGTCAAAGAGCTAATTTACTGGGTCAATTAGGTCTCGTGTGAAATTCCCCGAACACTAATCAGAGAGGCGAGAAATGCGTACCCCGTTACGGGATTCTCACGATTATGGAGGATAGTTGAAGCGGACGATGGAACAATGCCGCTACGTTTGTGAGCCAACCCTTGGTCGCGCATTATAATGTCAAGGAACAGTTAAACATAGATACAATGTATTTCTCCTACACGTGTAGAAATTGGTGATTATACATGACTTCGGAAAAAGAGTGTACTGGTTCAAACGACGGAAGAAAAGAAAAAAATGCCCCCAGTTGTTGAAACGGAGGGCCTGGGTAAGGAAAGAGAGCGGCTGAAAGAGAAATGGAAATGAACAATTGTACCCGGTTGTTGAAACAGGGTTCGATAGCATTACAAGCCAGAAAAGCATAGTAGCGAGGATTGGCTCGTAAGAGCTAAAGATGAAGAGTAGTTCCCAGTTGTTGAAACGGGGACAAGGATGACGCGGACCGTAGTAGGTGGAAAAGGAAAGGAAAGAAAAAAAAAGTGAAAGTGGCGGCAGAGAATCCGGAAAGAAGTATTGCACCTAGTTGTTGAAATGGGGAGCCGAAGAAAGAAAGTAGATGAACTTCAGACGCATTGCGCCGAGTTGTTGAAATAGAACCTGGATATCGTCGGACATGATCAGACTGAGAAAGCAGAGACAAAAACATACTTACGGCGATAGAGAATGATCGAAAAAAGACAAAACAAGGAAAAAGAAGGTACAAGAGAAATCGATCTCCCAGTTGTTGAAACAGGAAGCACTGGAACGTGAGTTACAAGCATGAGGGAATTCAAATCTGATCGAGTAGATGATAGCAGTCCATGTTGCAGTCTGTACAAATGGTTATGAAACTGGCTGTACAGTGACCTAGTCATTGAAAAACCTACCGTCACATCGTGGACGACCGAGGTTTGAACAAGTGCCAATCCGGCCTTTCAGCATCTGGGATAGAACCGTACGGAGACCAAACTGGTTTCTGAAGGGCTTCGGCGATGTTCTGGGCACTTGACCACCCTCCATTGCACGATATCGATTTGATCTGGGAGTCAGGTTGAGATCCACTGATATTCACCGAACGAGTAGCACGTAGAGGTTGGGGCGCCGCCTCCCCACGATATCTGACACTTGACCACATTCGGCCAGATTCACCGTAGGCAACAACTCGACCACTTGGGCTTCGCACGTCTTTGCCTGTCATCTTACCATTCCCTTCCTGAACTGCGCTCCTCTCCGAAGTGCTAGTGCGGGATGTGCCAGTGTCTTCGTCAGAGATCGTTCGTGAATTCGATGGGATTGCAGTGTCGGAGGTTATGGCTTCGTCCGGTTCCATAAGCTTTATCGCGAGGGAAATACGGGCCCACAACACCGCTTCTTGAAAACCAGTTTTCGCCACTCCTCCACCAAAGCCTTCCACTGTAGATAGTGCTGTTTTCCATGATAACAGTGGCCTGTTATTCAACATATTACCAGTTTCCGAAGCTGCGAACGAATTAGCACCTCCACCAATGATATTTGAGGTCGCGTTCCCGATCTTCAGAGAGAGAAATTCCGAGATTCCTTTGCTCTCGGCCATCTGCATAGCTGTCCTCCCAGCCAAACCTCCGGATCCTGCTCCAATGGCACCACCGACCATACCCATTAGCAGGTCATCCTTCGCGCGATCAAACGTGAATGATTGGTGTTGTATGGCGGCAGACGTGGCGTCGCTTGCGATGGTGCCTGTTGCACCGGACACTGCGGAGGCGCTTACGCCGACTGTAGTAACTTCTGTTGCGCATATTTCGGCTCCGACAGCAGCTTCGATGGCAGCGCCCGTTCCCCAGGTTACTATAATGCCCACGAGAAGCCCCGCAATGGCTGCACCTGTGGTTACCCAGTTGTGCCCAGTGCCGTCTGCCTGGTTGATGGGGTCTCCGCAACAATATGCATACCGGTTCTCTTGGCCTCGAGAACTGTCCATCGTAATGAAGGCCATTTGATCAGGCTGATAATAGCGAGATCGTAGGTAGACAAGCCCGTTATTCGGATCTGCGAGCTCACGATTCCAACCAAACGTAGGAGTATTAGTGGTAGCAGTCGGAGCGCCATACGCCTGATAGTCATACGTAGTAGAGGCAGAAGTTCCAAGGGACATGACAACTGAGTCGCGACTCTCCAAAAACAGAGCGGTATCTTGGCCGTCCTGTTCTGCCGCTACCCTCCCGCTTGGATCAAGGAGATACGATGTCCAAGACTGAGAGTTCCCTGTTGTAGCTAGAGTTGAATTGACTGCTCCACAATTGTAGTAGAAGGTAGTATTGGCATTTTCGGTTCCGCTCTTCGCCAGGGAGGAATCGGGGTTGTACGTATACGTTGTCGTTGTATTCTGGTGGCCCACTGATGTCAGCCGATCTTCGGAGCTATAAGAATACTGTCGGCCTGTGGGATCACTAGAAAGCCTGCCGTTTTTGTCGTAAACAAAACCACTATCCTGCCTCTGGTCCAGGGCATTGTACGTGAACGTGGATGATGAGCCGTTCGTAATCTTCTCTATGACGTTCGAGTTGCCATCATAATTAAACTGGTATGACTGAGAAGCTGGGCCGCCTTGCTGGTATGTCACCGAATCTGAAGTCAGTTGACCTAAGCCATCATACGCGAAGGACCGTTGGTTGTTGACGGCCGCGTCTCGATCTGTCTGCGAACTGAGCTGGCGTGACAACAAACGTCCCCTGCTATCGCGTGCATACACGCTCTTCAAGGTGACGGAACCTTGTTGGTTTTGATTCGTAACTTGATTCTGTCGGCCGAACCCATCATATGTGATCTGGGAGCTATATTGTTGAATTCCCGTGACTGAACTTCCGATGTGGATGCCGTAGGTGTGATTGACAGTGCCGTAGTTATACACGATCTTGCTCCCGTCCATTTGCTTGGACCCAATCCGACCAGAAGAATCGAATGTGTTGTTTGTCGAGTGACCAGCTGCGTCCGTTTCTTGGGTGACTCTTGAATATTGATCGAGGACGTACGTCTGTTTGCGACCATCCGGAAAAACAGTAGATTTAATACAGCCATCGGGGCTATATGTATGGGTGATCATCGCCGTGCCACTTGAGAACTGCGTAAGTCGGCCATTGGACGCATACTGATATTCGGTTGTTCCATCCGGGGTACTTGAGCTGAGTAACTGACCGATTTGGTCATGCTTATAATTGAACTGTGTTCCGTCGTAACGTGTCAATGTTGTCAAGCGTCCGTCGTCATCATACTTGTTGGTCTCAGCCTGGCCAAGCTGGTTGGTGAGTTGGATCAAACGATTGCACGCATCGAACAGGCTGACTGGGCCACTATGGTCGTACTTGGTTCCACCACTGTAGGTTACCGTCTTGGCGTATGTAACAGAGTTACCAAAGATATCAAACGTGAACGTTCGGATGACTTTATCCATGCCTCCGGTTAGAGTGCTAGGAAGCGATGACAGAGTAACAGTGGATGGCTTTCGTTCAACATCGTAGATCACGTCCTTCTGGCTCAAGAGAGTGGGAGACGAACCGTCAACAGGCTGCTGGGAGTGCTTGGTCGTTACAACTTGGCCAAACCCATCATAGACCTTCTCTAACACAAGCTCATAAGTCGAAGCCGCCGCAGAATCGGCATAGGAGATGACCTGGACTGGTCGTCCAAATCCATCTGCAGAGGAATTAGTCCTCGGATCGCCATTCAGGCTGGACTGAGTAGTGAGTGTATCGTCATTGTGCTTAAAGGTTGTGACGTTGCCATAGAGGTCGACCTTTTGTATTACTCGATTGAGAGCGTCATACGACCAGGTTTCGGACAAACCCAACTCGTTAGTGGACTTGACGATGTTGGACAGTGTGTCATACTCAGTCTCTGACAGGACCCTACTGACGCTCGAAGTGTCCTGGTTCCCGCTGTCCGCGATCTGGATAGGTCTCCCTAGAACGTCGTGTGTCTTCTGAGTAATGTACCCCGAGGGGCTGACGGTGTGCACTGTCACGCCCGGATTAACGGAGTAAGATATCTTTGTCGTGAAGTCCAGCGCATCTGTGACCTCAACCACCCTTCCGAGTAAATCGTACTTCATCGTCTCCGAGAAACCTAATGGAGAGGTCTTTGTTACGAGGGGGCCACCAGTTGTCTGCATCTGATATGATTGACTACCAGTTTTACCAAGCGGATCGGTTGTAGAAATGACCAAGATGCCGGTCGATAGGGTGAAACTATATGTCCTCGTGAAGGTATATTGCTGGATACTACCCTGCGGAATACTGGCACCGGTGCTCCAGGCAACAGTCTCGGCGGTCGCTCTTCCAGACGTATCGTAGGTGTACGACTTTGTCTTCCAAGGCTGCCATTGTGAAGAACTATCATTCCGGTATTGCACCGCAGATGAGCCAATGTGGAGCTTCGAGGTATCAAGTTGATATGAGATAAGCTTCTCGTGTCCTGTCACGTTGTCGACATATGTCTCGCTTTGCAACAACTCTCCTCCCCAACTAGCGGCATGGTATGTATTCGTGACGTTCTTCTGTGCTAGATATGCGCTGCTCGAAGGATCCCACATTTCCTCGCAAATGGTCAACGGACACCCGAAGCCATCATACGTAGATTTTGTACGGCGGAGCGGGACAAAGTTGGACGCTGACGTGCTGTAGTGGTATTGGTCAACCTGAATTGGCTGACTGTAAGACGCTGCTCTGGCACGCTGGTCTGTGGGGATGTTATACGCGTTGAGAGTGCGGTAAGTGGGCACGTCGCTGTTGAAGTCAATATAGTGGTCCTCCTGCATTGACAGATGCAGATAGTTGAAGAACACTCGAGACATTTGGAGAGTGTTTTCATTGGCATCTAATCGCAAAATGGCAACATCGTATCTTGGAATTATTACACGTTAGTAGATAATGGGCGAAGGACAATCAGAGACATACTCATAATCCTGATGACCGTTATCCATTAAGGAATCGCCTAATCCTCCCATGCGGCACCCTATATTTGCACCAGTGTAGGACCCGGAGGTTTTGTCGCCATAACTGTACGTGGTATTGCTGACCACGTTGCCACTAGTGTTATAACGGAGATGCTGGGAGCAAGCAGGAAGATTAAATGAGTTGCCGTTCGCATCGAGTGCGCCCAGCGAAGTATATGCAAATTTGGATTGTAAGCCAGTGGGGAATGTGACGGTGTCGATGACGGTGACATTGGAAGAAGTGGTATACGTGAACGAAGTCGTATATCCCATGGCATCTTGGATACTGTCAACACCCTGGCTGCCGAAGGTGACGGTCGTCACTCCACTATCGGGAGCGGTGACACTTAGACTGGCACCCGGATCATTCTGGAATGTGATGGTCTGACCCCAAGAGTCTAGTATATGATCGACCAGAGCAGTCAGCGGACCTGCTGTCGGGTCCACGTAAGCATAGTAAATCCAGTTGCCATCGATATCATCTTGCTCTAACAATTTGCCATAAGTGTCGAAGTACTCCATAGATCCGTCGGCAAGCCGGAAGCTCCATGCATAATAACCTGGTTGCCCAGAAGGCAAGCTTTGGGGTGGATTGATTTCTTGGAATAGCATGCCGTGATGGTTCACGTATCGAAGTCCAGATTGATAGCCTGTCACATCGGCCCAGTTCGTATCGACGACATATGTCTTTCCCTGAGATGTAAGGCTCTTCTGCGGAATAGTGAACGACATCCCCAAACCCCAGCCTTGGGGTAAGCCAAAAGACCCTTGCGTTGCGCCCTGCGTGTAGGATAACCGCACGGAAAGGTTGATCGCCTTAGTCACTCCGTGCAATTCGACTAACGCTTTCGAGAAATTGACGCTGCCGGTGTTCGTGGTAACGGACACTTCCGAAGGCACTTTTTGAGCATAGGCCTGCGAGCCTTGGTATGCGCCGGTATCGCTCATCTGATTTGAATATGGCAATCAATGGGAAAGAAAACTTGTCCACATTCCTATAGAACCTACAGAGTTGTGATTTATGTTTGACCTGTCATACGATGTTAGCAAACCGTTATCAGCGTCGAGAGATTCACTGACAATGCTTGTGAAAGAATTCTCCTGTCGAGATGGGACAGTCGACCTAAGATCTCACATCAGTCACAGTCCTTTTAGCGAAATGAGATGAGTTTGCGTTACCCAAGTGTGACCATCGTGAGTAGGTCGCATTGCACCTACAGACCAAATGCAATCAGGATCCATTACAGCGGCGTTATACATGCCAAACATGGATGTAGAACCCTTGGGCTTCTGACTGGGAATTTGATAGGGACTAGCCGATTTATGACTTTTATTTCCGAAATGAACTTTATGCCATTGAAGATCCGACGAAACAAGTAGACATATAGAGGTTACAGCCCAGACACGAGTCGCTGTCAAGAGAAAGTATTGAAGCGAAGTGGTTAGCTCGACAGACAAGTCCACTATAGATGGACTAAATCGGGTTCCTCTGTGAACTTGAAGATGTCCACTTCTGTCAATCAGGCAAGTTAGGTTGGAATGTTATGTGTGACATACGAGCAAGAGAGGCTATGCGGAGTTCTGGAACCACAATATGCTCGGGGCGCCCTCGTCAATTATCCTTCCCATTCGAGTCTCAATATTGTCCAAGGTATGCACCCGTACATCCAAGGGGTTCAGCTAAGCCAATGAATGCATGATCATAAAATCTGAACTATCGACTAGTGGTGCAGCATTTTCCTGAATCGACATCAGTAACGCAGGGGGAAGAAATGAAATGATCCAAAACCTCGCCATATCACAGATACAAAAATCCCTCCCCGTCGTCAGCATTCCCGTGAGCTGCGCTACAAAAACATTTGAGGACGCACCGATGTACGTCCCTTTCGACTATGAGTTAGACTCAGCCTAAAACTGTTGTGATTGGTGTGGATCTGTAGTAAAATGCGAAAGATCCGCACCTGGAGTAGAGTGTTAACAACGCACACAACTTGGGAGATGTTCAACGTTCAAAGTTGAGAGCGTTGCATTCCCACGATCATTTCAAGTAACGTCCAACATTCACTGCCAGTGATTGTATGCAGTCGACAGCGACACTTATTTCTCTTTCCCATCATGCATCATCAGAGGATTGACAGATCCAAGATCCAGGATGCGTGACGCCGTCCCACGTAAATTGTCAACTCCCGATAAAGCAGAGTTGAAACGAGCAAATATATATGTTCCCGCTCTTCCTTTTTCGGCGAATTAGCTTGAAGAGGACTATGTAGCTGTGAACGGAAGATCCATGGCATTACAATCCACACCGCAAAGCTGGTGCATTCGGTTTCGTTTTCAGCCTACCCGAACTTGAAACTACGTACTACAACTGTTTTCAGCCAGTCACACAGCACGTAAATTCTCAGCCTCTTTCCACAGAGTCGTGGTGAGCTTCTTTCCAATCCAACTGTCGTCGACAATTTAACTTGAATAGGCCTAGCTGGCTGCAAATTCCTTTCATCTAGAGATCTAACCTAACTATATGGCTTCCAGCGTCGACTTTGGCTACCATTAAAGTTTGGGAAAAAAATAACCAAAGCCATTTTCAGTAAGTACAGCAGTCATGACTTCAGTACTTATGCGAGACCACTCTTTCCCGGTACCTAAATTCACCGGAAGACTCCCATCCAGCTGTCGTGGCAGAATAGGACTACCATGTGAGCGGAAGATCCGTTGTATTGAATCACATTAAGTCGCCGCACTGTGATGAGTACCTCTTCTATTCCGGTTGTCATCTGCTAGCGATTTAACTTGAATAGGCATAGCTAGCTGCTCTTTCGTCTACGAACAATACGGACACGAACTACTCACCGGTTTGCAGCTTTATTCGTTTACATTCTCAATATCAGGCTTATTTGTTCTATCGGGATACCATGAAAGATTCGGAGGCATAAGTACGTCTCAAAGCCACTTCCAGTAAAGTTACAAGGCAAGAATGATTTGTCTTTCTCAGAGGTTTTCACCAAGATGATATTTGCAATTCCTTCTTTTGCTAGGTAACCGGCTGATCCAGACTGTAGTCGGAAATTGAAAATCAGAACTTCTAGAACAACAGCAATGTAGACTGACCAAAAAATGACGATCCTGCCAAGTCTTGTTCGGGTCAGCGGTAACAGGGTCTCCGCTAGCGATATTAGAAAACACATTTCAAGACCAAAAAGTCGCAACAAGTAATTCTCAATATTTTACGTTTTCAATATTTCGGAATTTCAATTAAATGAGAGACTCTGATGATGTTCTTAAAAGTAGGCACGTCCTTTCGACCATTCACCATCCACTTGCCAATATCAAATGTTCGCTCTCACAACAACTACCGTCCTTTTAATGCTGAGCGCCTTGAAGGGTGTCGCGGCAGGTGCAGGCAAGTGTTGGTTTGATTTTGACGCCACCTATGAGTTGACTTGTTGCAACTTTCGACAGGAGCCAATGTGAACGCCTGCGTCAAATATCAAACTAAACCAATCCAACCAATCAACGTCACATTCAGCCCAGTTAACTCTGCAAATACATGCATGAATGATATCGGTAGCGATGTCACTATCACCGTTAATTCATCCGACGTGACTTGCGGCAGCGTCGGCTACGTCGAATCCAAACATAGTGGGTCATGCTACTTCCATCAGGGCTTTTGGCACCTCTCGTACAACACTTCGGGTCCCTCTGTGAGATCGGGAACCGTCCCGAGCTATTGGGTTTATCACAGTGCCAGGGACGATGAGATATACTTCGATGGGTCGTATCCCCCTGGAACTAGCATTTGTGGCTCGGCTGAGTTATGTGGCGAAACCACCTACTACTGGTCTAGTGGTACCCCTACAGTCTGGGTGAGTACATGGCAATCAGAATGTGAGGTGAGATTGACGTACTATCCTACCACTCAGATTATTTTCCAGCCCGACAAGTCTACTAAGACCACGGTCTGAGGTGAACATACCACAAGTAGCCGGATCGTTGTGGGAGGATTAGTATCACAATTTCTTACTTTTTTAAGTTAGGATTGTTCTTGAATTCTATATTTTGTTTGTACGTTAGGTATTGATATGTGTGTTCCACTGCAAACCCCAAGAAGACAAACCGGATGTAGTTCCTGTTCTGGTCGTAGTTGATTTAGAAACGCCCTTCGAGCCCGTACCCGTGCTCCTGCGTATGGCTGAGGCGGAGGATGTAAATCGTGGGGCTAGGGTGCTGCCCTTGGGTGGTCTTGGTGTTATGATTTTTCGCATTATTTGGAATATTAAGCGATGTAATAGACTCAGTGTCTTTGTTATTGTCGTTGTGGTTGTGACCCTCGTTGACGCTACCCGTAACAGAGATTTTATCCTCGTTATCTGTCGCGGTGTCGCGGTCCTCATCTTCATCTTCAGCGTGTTCACGTTCAACCTCCTCCTGATGCGCTCCAATATCATCATCATTTTGTTCTTCTTCATGTTGTTTCTCCTCAAGCGGTGGTCACGCCTCAAACACAGACCTCCACCACTCCGCGTGCGCATCCTCATCATTCTCCTTATCTTCCCCCACCGTCCTCTAACTCTGACTATAGCTTGTTGGCGTCCGCCCCCTCTCACAACAGTGCCACTCCTTCCCACACCAGATCTGATCAAACTAGCAAGACCCCAGCACCAGCACAGCGAGGGGACAAGTTCCGACTGACCACGCATGTTGATCATGTCATTACCGTCGCCGTCTCTGATACGGGGTCGGGTGTTCCTGTAGTGATGAGGTTTAAAGTGGTGGTGTGGTTGGGTGTGTGTGTGAGGAGCTCCGAGTCGTCGACGGATACTTTGGTGTCTGAAGAAAGCCGAGGGAAAGCAAGTTGGAGAGTTGTAGGACAGTAAGTAGAAGGAGGGAAAAAGGAAGACAACCTACGATCGTTAATCTCTGTAACCACACACCCCTCGAGCTCATCGAACCCGCCTTCCTGGTAAATCCCGAGCTAGCAACTGCAGATCTACCGCAGAAGGTCCATCCGCGCGGCACGGACTCGACCTACACACGGATGTGTGACGTGGGCGGGAGTATGGGCTCGTTGGAGTCGGTTGAGTGTAGATGGAGTAGGATACAGGATACGAGGGTCTGGAAGATAAGAACATTACTATTTTATTAGGGAGATAAAAAAGAAATAGCATAACACCCCCTAGCCACGGCAACCAACGCTCTACGCTCTCCCCATCCTCAAACGTGACTCCCATCGCGCTGCATCATCTCGCCCCACCCCCGACGGAAAGCATGCCTTAGAATTGCCATAAATGAAATCATTAATTGGTTTGCGTGTGGTGAGGACCATCTCAACGACCTCCCCTGCCCATGCGTTGATTGCCGCGTCGAGCTTTTTTGAGCGCGTGCTTGGGTACGAACAAGAGAGGGAATGCAATAGCTGGCGTGGTGCGTTTCCCTACGCCTCTTAAGAGCCCTTTGCGGAGTTCGGGAGGGAGACTGGCGAATTACAAGGTGCATCTCTCCTCAAACAGACCTGCTAAATTATGCCGCGCCCTACGTTCTAGGAGGGGATTCTTCGCATCGCCCTCAAGTGGAATTCAAGCACATAGAGCCCGCCCCACCCACCAGTCTCCTACGCACGCTGCATAAGCCTCTTACGCTCGGGACACTCAAGGAGGGTGTGGAAGAGTTCATGTATCATTTCCTGGATGATGCGAGCCTAGATCTGGGCGTGGAGGAAGGGAAGGGAGAGGTAGAGCACGGGGAGGAGAATGTGGAGGCGGACCCGAGGTCGTTGGTGCTGTGCGAGAAGACGAGGATGGTGGTGTAAAGGAAACCGAGGGTGAAGGGTGGCGAGGGGAGCATGATTGGGAGCTGTGTTGTTGTGATTGTGGTTTGTTGGAAGGCCAGGGACAGTAAAGCGTTGTAGAAGGAGGGAGAACGAGAACAAGGATAAAGCGGTCAGACAAAAAAAATAGCCATTGCGCTTTCGTGATTTGAAGAAAACATTCTCCGTGAAAAGAGAACTTCAAAAGACGAGATCCTTGCGGAGCTCCTCTGCCTCATTGGGGTTGGATATGAGATCGGGGAAACCGAAGAGGAACTCGAAGGCTACGCCGAAGCCCTGGCCCGTATAAAGGTAATCAAGCTCGTTGGAGAAGAGCGTTGGGTTGATCGACGTGCTTAGCCGGAACAGGGTGCTGCCGGGAGAGAGAAATGACGTGGGCGACATGGTGCTTAGATTTGCTTCCTCGACGTTGTTCAGCTGCAGCTCGTCCTCATCCTATGCGGCAGCTCCGCCCACTTTCCAGTACTTGACGTGCTTAAAAAGAGAGCGGAGAATCGTCGAGCCATGCGCCAGTAGATGCTTTTGTCGGTCGGGACTTTGGATGGTACTGGTAATCAGAGTTTTCTAGGCCCGCCATGAAGGCTACGACTGAGCACTGTATAACTATGATGTCATGCTGGTTAGTATGGCCGATGATGCAGAGTACGTTTGGAACGTCCTTACTTGTGCAGCGTCTTATTACTCGTCGCCTCATTGGTAGCTGACCACAGCTCAGGCTGCTCATTCGCGAAGGAATGTGATAGTCTTCAAGAAAAGGTGACAGAAATTTTCAAAAGGGATGTAGCCTGAGACTCAGGCGATCATCATGAGTGATGCATAATTGGAATGGCGCCGACTATCTTGACGACTGTAACTTACAGTTAGACTATCATTTAAGGAATGGCCAAGTTCAGACGCACATACAAGACGAGTTACAAAACATTGGCTGCAGTTGTCTCAGGCTTCTACGTATCTACCATGTCCAGTATCTCCTTAAAAATGCCAAAGTTGCTAGCTCCATTATCTTCCTTGCTATATACTGCGAACACGACCTGGCTGAACCAACCTTTAAATTCTTGTTCCAATAACATAGCCTTCATCTCTGTGGCTACTAGGCTTGGGGGACACCCGTACGCTCCACACCCCATCGCACCTGTGCATCTGTGTCGATCACATCGGAAACGATGATATAGAGAGAAACATACCCAAGACTAAGTACTGTTGTCCATGGTGCGCCGCCATTCGATACACCAATCTAATCTTGCCCTGTAAGTCCTTCAAAACAGAAGCATTTTTGAAAGTGGACTGGTCTTCTGTCAAAGTAGGGTGACGAGGTGCCGCTACGGTGATAACAGACACCAGACATTGTTTATCTGGGGACAAATCGACACAGCCATGGTCCAGATCATCTTTGAAGACGACAACACCAGGAGAGAATACTCCTGCGATGGATTTCGGACCGAGATTGTCCCATGGATAGTAGCTAGGTTTCAACGTTACGAACAAGGTCGAGGAATAACACAGAGCTTCTTCCTGAATGTTCAAGTCACTAAAAAAAGGAGGAGTGATGTGCAATAAAATATTACCTGAGTTGTTGAAAGGCTCCATTCCCATCCTCCGCCTTGAATTTCATCACTCGCTAGATTCAGCACTGTGGTCTTACCACGTGCTTGAGGATCTGCTTTCATGATATTTCGGGCAGCAGTGAACGAATCCGCATTGACTACTCTTATTTTGGAGCTAGGGAAGTTTGGACAGTTTGAGACATCGAGAACAGGCAGCTGATCGCCCGTGAGGAATATGGATTCGGCACTGGTCGCGCCGTCTTTCGCATGCTCCAAAATGACAGCATCGGATCGCGCTTTGGTGTCATCCGCTATCTCCCTTCGGCGAGCACGGTTGGGAGGTTTTTGAGGGCTTGAGAACAACTTTGCGAGGCTAGGGATCATCGAGGAGGTGAAGGTTTGAGTGAGAGTCCTCAGTCTGCTATCGGAGTTAAGAAGACGTAAAGGTCTCATTCAAGTTACAAACCGAAACCTATGGACACGGACTCGCCCACGATGCTATGCGCCCACTGGATATCAGCCATGGGTGCTCTAGCCTCAGTACTTTAACTACTCAGACGGTAGTAGCGGTATATACACGGGTGATGAAATAGGATTCGAAGGTAGTCAAAAAAATAAGTTCGAAACAGACTGAGCTTTTGTTACTGTTCTCCTCGGCTTATACCCACTCCTTAGGCTCCTTCAACGCCTGAACGAGTTTTCCTTCTTCTGTGCCTTCCTCCCCCAGCTCGCACATATATTCCCACCTTGCCGTTTCCGGCAGACTCATCAAGATACTCTCGATCCGTGCGCCAGGGGTCATAAGGCCGAACTTCGTTCCACGGTCATACACGAGATTGAACTCAACATACCGTCCTCTTCTAATGAGTTGCCAGCGGCGCTGGTGAGGCGTGTACGGAAGTGAATGTCGGGAAGTTAGAATGGGAAGATACGAGGGAATGAAAGCATCCCCCAAGTCTCTAACAAGAGCGAATATATCTGCTGGGGTATTTGGGCGGGGGGCAACACCAGATGAGGGAAGACGTGCATGAATCCCTTCATTGAGATCGTCAAAAAAGATCCCACCAACTCCACGCATCTCGTTTCGGTGTGGAATGTAGAAATACTCATCGCACCATTTCTTGAAAGTCGGATAAATTTGTGGTCCGTGGGCGTCACACGCCTTTTTGAGAGTCGAGTGGAAGTGAACGACGTCTTCTTCAAATAGATAAGACGGAGTGAGATCAGAACCTCCACCAAACCACCACGCGAGGATTTTTGGCGAAGCAGCTGCGGATGGGGTCTTCTCATCACTAGGGGGATCAACTGGCTCCGTGATCTCAAAGTAGCGGTAGTTCGCATGGACAGTAGGCGCATTCGGATTGCGTGGATGAACGACGAGACTGATGCCAGCGGCAAAGAATGGGAGTCCGCCAGGGTGATCCGGGAGAGGCATGGATGTGTGATCTGCTCGCATCTGCTTGATCGCGGCGGGTGGTAAGACACCATGGACGATTGAGATATTCACTCCTGCTTTCTCCAGTACCGTTTTCTGCGTAACAGAGGCGTCATCTGGTGGGCATGCGAAAATGCACGATTGACCTTTACCACCTTGTGGACGAACCCAGGAGTCGCGCTTGAAAGGTAGTGCACCTGGATCGAGTTCTTGGAATGCCAAGACAATTTTGTCCTGGAGAGAAACGATGTATTCTTCGACCTGTTCGCGCATTGGTTTATGTACTGTTGAATAGGACATGAGGTAGTTGAAGAGAAAGGCAACCCCAGTATGTAAATTTTGGAGGTGGACGAACGAGGCACGAGTGTAGTGTACCGAGGTTTTGCAAGATTATCACGCATTGAGATCAAGTTCGGACACTCGTTCCTTTTCCTCCTGCTCCCATACCTGCATGCAAGGTTCCTCCTTCTTCTTCTATTCGCTCGCTTATTTCAGAATCAACTATTTGCATCATTCTTCGTTATTTCACACTTTTCGTACATTCATATCGGATAACACAGAAGAACGGAGAGCGGGGAGAGCCAGCTCTTGCATTTTCTCGCTCATTTCAGAATCAACTTACGTCGCTTCATTCTACTCTGACCCGCGCATTTTCGCTGTTCCACTCATTTTCACATACGTTGGATAAAGCAGAAGAACAGCGGGAAGAGTCGCCCAATTCACATGGTCAGGGATGATAGCAGATAGTAGCGAGGGCAGGCAGGGTCCAAAGCCCTGTCAGATTTATTCGCAGCAGTCGAGGAGAAGATGGCTCAGAGGAAACGGACCAACCGGCGGGTGCATCGTGGATGGAGGTACGCCGATCGACGTACGTTGCATCATTCGGGGTGGGATTAACACAGACGACCACACCCTGCCTACCTTTCGTTGAGGCCTCCCCTGTCGGGAAACGCATCCGTCGCTATTCATGCTTGGTCCTTCAACCTGTGATAGAGGAGCTCAAGCGCACTTGGGCAGTCCCGTATACCAATGGATCCATCTGAGAATGCTGATGGCTTTCGGGACATCGCTATACCTCGGATGGTCTAGAGCCTTGCACAACGGTCCTCACAAAGTGCCGACGGACTCATCCGGGAACGCTGGTGGCTTTCGGGACATCACTATACCCCGGGTGATTCTAGAGGCTTCCATGGAGATCACAACAGGGTATTTCGTTCAGCAATTAGCAATGCTCCGGATTCTCACTCTCCAAGGACATAATCTTGACGATGCAACAAGGGTCTTCATCTTACCTCACCTCGCCTATGAAGATTGATCCAAACACGCCATGAACCTCATCTTTCAGAACCCACTATTTACGTCATCTACACATGCTCAACAACAATGCAACGTGGGCAGCTGAGGCTGGTCCATGAGCTCGCATGCACAGACTTGATTCAGAGTTGGGCTCGCAGCTTGCCCCGCAGTCGACGTAGAGTTCGGCCTGCAGATAGCCCCGAGAACTCTTTGGCTCGTTTCAGAGTCTGGCCCGCAGGTGACCTCACGTCCACGCTTATTCGATGCAGAGTCAGGCCCGCAGATAGCCATGCAAACTCTTTGACTCGCTTTAGAGTCGAGCCCGCAGATCGCTCTCACATGCACTTATTCAATGCAGAGTCGGGCCCACAGATAGCCATGCGAACTCTTTGACTCACCTTAGAGTCGGGCCCGCAGATTGCCCCGCAAACGCACTCATTCGACACATAGTTGGGCCCGCAGATTGCCCCGCGAATGCACGGTCGACGCAGAGTTAGCAAACACACGAGCTCGCCGTAGCGCAATCGAGTTCATGCACTACTGTCAAGTCTCGCTGAGACATGAGCTCGCGCATCACCATACAAGCGACCACTCAATCCTGTTGGAGTATGAAGTGTCCTGCTACAACTGTTGTCGGGTTCGCAGAGTAAGTGGACTTCCCCGCCGGAGTGAGAAGCCGATGGGAAAGGTTTAGCGGTGACGAATAGGAATCAAGCAAGCCATTATTGAGATGTATGCATCCCGGCGAACAAAAAGCAGGCGAAGACACCGGAGGATCGTAGGACCTTACATATGTTGTATCTTCTGCGTATTAATGAGCTCTTGAGCAAATACTTGGCTAGGCAGAACCAATGGGAAATCAGCAGTGCATGTCAGGATGTTAACTGTTCAACATACCTCAACGTCTCGATATCTGCCCATGATTTTCGTTCGAATTTCCGGAGCAAGTTCACTGACATGAAACAGCATGTAACAAGCCTTACTCGCTGAGTGAGATGCAAGAACAATTTCCACGTGGCTACGATGGTAACTGCATCAGGTCATCCCACTCGAAATGTATGTATGCTCACTCTTTATCGGATGAAGGGCGCCTGGAGCAAATTTCATCCATGTGCTTCATATACGCGTCCCGTTGATGAGGCTCCGGTGGCCATTGCTGTCCAGCTTCAGCTGACTTCGAGACACAAGATCATGTGTTGCCAGCAAGTTATCTGGATTGTTGTGAAGGCTGGCTGGATGAAGTTGCATAGTCTTCTCATAATGAAGAGGCTTTGGGGCTGATCCCTTCACTCCTAGTCAGAGCCACATTCATGATTAAAGCCCACAGATACATGTAGTTCAAGTTGGAGTTAGGTGACATGGATTAAACACGGTTCGTCACATCACTGTTGCTAGTAGTATCACGGGGTCTGTGACCGCGACCATTCTGAACTTGGGGGACATGTATACAACCCGAAGTTGCACGATGTAGGCGATCGCAACCGCATCCACGTCAACCTTGGAACCGATCGATCCTGGCCATCCACCATCCATATGGTACCATTGTGCAGTGTCTTTGACCGTGCGGGCACTTGGAAGTTGAAAGCCGCCCAGATGAGGCGCTGCTAGATGAATGGGGCTTCAGATGAGTCATATCCCAACCACAGATCGATAAGCTCACGTTCCAGGATGTTCGTATCCCCGCGTTCCTACAAAAACCCACCATGTCAGTCCCAAGTCAAAGACAAAAGTATAAATGAAGCAGAGCAAAACCTACCTCATGACAACCTTTTCATTCCGCCATTTCGCTCGAGAAATACAGAAGCGGTCATAACCCACCCTCCCTGCATTTGATATCGACCCTCTTTTTGCTCTTCCCCTTTCGCCCATTACCCTGCACAACTACGATCAGAACAACACGAAGCCCCAGCAAGCAAATCGACCCCCCCAACCTTCCTCATTTGACCAACCCCCTAACCGCCCCCCACCTCGCAAACACCTCAAGCCCCTTAACAACGTTCTTCTTGAACCGCCATGGATGTGTTATAGAGAGAACTCCTGGAAGAAGATTAGGACGTGTTCTTGAAAATCAGCCATGTGCGCAGGTCGGAGTCGAGGGTGGTGAAGTAGGTGTGCATTAGGGCTGTGGAAAATGGAGTGGGGGTTAAGAACAGTTGGGAAAGGAGGTGGGACGCGTACGTGAGGACACTGCCGTCTTCTTGGGTCGAAGGGTTTCTTGATTTTGAGGACCAGACGGTTGACTTATTCATATGTAGTAAGGTTAAGTCGGGGAATGGCAACCGAGCCTGAATCGGAAGTTTGATTCCGGGAAGAATGAAGGGTGAGTACGTGCTTACCCGACTTGGAACGACACTTTCGGACCCACGCAGACAAAGCAGCCTGCGATTAAAACGGTGAAGGGATGATGTTGATGTATCTGCGGACGTCGTTGTAAACGTCAGTATTTTGCTTCAAATGAAGAGAAATATAAGAAGGAACGGACAAACGAACGAGACACGAGTGTAGAAGGAAACAAGGAGGAAACAGATGAACTAATGAACGAAACGAAAGGCACAACCAAATGGTTGAACGAACAACCAAACAAACGACCAAACAATGAAGCAATGGCAGAAAGAAATGACGCCTACATAAATTCAAGAATCAAGGCAACGAAACCGGCCACAGGTGTACGTCCACCTCCTTGAAACGGTCGTGTATCATGGCCAGACGCAAAAGTACACTGACTCGAACACGTGTTGGTCGAGGAGGGTTCCTGGGGTGGTATTAGTTTAGTGGTAGGTCAAATACGAAATACGAACAGCATAGAAACGTAGCAGGCTGGGAGAAGCCTGTCACAGAGGACTTCAAGGAGCGAGAATGTTTGTTCCTCTGAAGTATGTCTAAAGAACGGGAGTGATCAACGTAAAAAGAAACTAACCAAAAAAACAACAAAAATCTCACATCAAAATAGGAAGATCCTCCTCAACATCTCAATCCCCTCTTCACGTTGATGATCCGCAGAGTCCTACATATATCCTTTTCAATATTCTCTGGACTGATGCTCATCCTTCCCTCGATCTCTGTCACGGGGGAATTGAGTACTCCAGGTGCGAGAAGCGAGGATGAGGACCCGGATAGAATTTCCTACATTTCGCCATGGAAGCGGCAACTAAACATGTACATTGGAGAAACGCAAGAAAGTTAGACGGTGTCCGTGAGATTGGAAGTATGTCGTCCTCAATGTGGTTTTGGAGGGTTCTCTGAATCTGGGGGTTAGTTAGTGTTGGTTGGGGATCAAGTACGGTGGAATATACTTTGAGGATGTCGCTGATCAAAGAAGGAGAATTCACCGATGGTTGCAGAAGTGCCTAGATGAGAGAATAGGATGGATACTAGTAGAAGGAACGAGTGCGAGAAGGGAAGCGATGTAGTCAGGTTAGGACGCCAGTTCCTTGACAGGCGAAGGGAGATTGACCGAGTCCAACGTCCATTACACGCTGTAATATGAGCTTACAATATTCAACCTATACTACTCTGAGCCACAAGTCACGGTAACCTGAATCGAACGCTTAGAGATCACGTGCACAGACCATAAGTTAGTACTTATCACGCACCAACTTGAATATTAGAGGAGAAATTCTGTTGTGTATACCACTCCAAATCTTGGCCGATACTTATTTTTCAGATGGCGAAAAAACCAATCATACACGAACGTACAGACAGTCAAGGAATACCAATTTCTAAATTTGGTCTTGATTTGGTCACGAGTTTATCTTGCTGCCTGTCACTTTGAAGCCTCGTGTTCTACCTTGTTCTGAATCATCATGCGGAAATTCATATCTCCAAAGTTCTCTTCAATGTTCAAGAAGTTTGGAAAGCACAAGTCCCCAGGATTGCAGCCCTCTTCGTCGAACCCCAGTCTGGTCCAGCCTTCGAGGACCCCAACTCCAAATCCTACCCCATCTCTTGTTAGGCAGCCTCTCACGGGCGATCCTATTGCCGGCGCAGCGTCACCCGCCACCAATTTTGCTACTTCAGTGACAGTTCCAACTTTGAATGCAACTCCATCTCGTTCCCCCGCGGGCCGTTCTGCGGCGAAAGATACTGCTGTTAACGCGCTAAAGCTGTTACTCAAGATCGCGAGTGATCTTCCCGGGCCAGGCGTTAAGCCTGCATTGTCGGGATTATTGACAGTCATTGAAAGGGTTCAAGTACGTTTGTGAATCATCAGATTGTTGTGAATGCCGATCTAACATGATCGCCAAGGAAACCTCGGACAATGTTCAAGGTTTCGGAAACCTAGCCACACGGATGGAAAATCTCCAACCGATCTTCTCAAAGGTGAAACTGATGGAGAGCGAAGGAGCTGGGGTGGACATGGTCGGTTTTCTCGAGAAGTTGGAAGCGTGCGTGTCTATGAATGTTCATTGACTGATCTACCTGATATATTCTCTGTTAGCGAAATGAAAAATCTGACCACCGAGATAGAGCAGGCGACATCTCGTGGTACATTAATCCGATTTTTTAACAGCCCCGATGATGCATCTTCGCTGAAAAGCCATAATGATAACCTGGATCGAATTATCAGTGAGGCTAATGTGAGTTAATTGGTCAAGGATTGTACAGTGACTGCTAACTATCATTAAGCTTCTTGTTGCTATCAATACCTACCAGGAAGTCCAGGTTGGATGATACCTCACCCTGACCATCTACCATTGAAAACTGACATCATTTGCAGTTACATCGAGAACAAGATACTGTTGTTGCCACAGGTTAATATTTTTTTGTTCTGAAGCTATTCTTCCTTAAATCCCATGACAATAACATGGGCAAAGCTAATTCATCATCTTTTATCTAGCTGATGAACGACAGAAAATATTTACTTGGTTGTCCAAATCTGTGATAGTGCCCAACAACAACTATGATGGTGCACTTGAGAAATGCCTTGAGGATACAGCATCCTGGATTTTTGAGGAAGACTTTTTTGTAAAGTGGAGGCAGGAATCAGATTCAGTTCTCCGATTAATTGGAAAGTGTGAGTTATGAGAACTCTGCTATTCTGATGGTTTACTGATGATAATCTAGCGGGAAGTGGCAAGACAGTATTATGGTATGTATATATGTTGAACAAAGTGGAAGCTCTATGATCATACAAATTCCAGTGCATCAATTATTGAGTCTATTGTCCTGAGTGACAATACTGCTTGCACATATTTCTTTTTTGACAGTAGAGATGCCCAAGCATCACTACAATTATATGATGGTCTTCTTCGCTCTATCACTTATCAACTGTGTGTCCATCTGGACACTTTACCTGCTATATTGGTGGCAACATACAAGAATTGTGGTTCTGGGACCACTCTGCCTTCACGGAATGTGGTCCAGCAGATCTGCAGCTCTGCACTTCAACACCTTCCAGAGACATTTATTATAATTGATGCACTGGATGAATGTAGTGAAATTGGCCAGGTAGCTGCATGGCTAAAGAAGTTGTTAACTACAGAAGGGGGGAGATTGCATGTGTTGATAACTAGCAGGGACAAGCCTGACATTACTGTCCATCTTTCAAGAATTCCACAGCAACAAGTTATCCATCTTGATGGCTACACCAATGCTGATATAAAGCTATACATTGACTCACAAATGAAGGAATATGAACAACTGGAGCTGTGGAGTAAAGAGATCCAGACAAATATTAAGGAGTCATTGCTTGCTGGTGCTGGTGGAATGTAAGCCAATTGATTATAATACATGGAGTTAGATACTAAGCTTTATCTGCATCTATAGGTTCCGATGGGTGGCAATGCAGTTCAGTGCATTGAATGGTTGCAACAGTCCTGATGAGGTCACAGCACAATTAAAGAATCTGCCTCCAGATCTAAATCAAACATACAAGCAATTTTTTGCCAAGCTTAATCCTGGTCACCATGACATTGTTCTGACTATTATGCAATGGCTTGCTTATTCGAAAGAACCACTTACAATTGATGAGATATGTGAAGCTATTGCAATTGTGAAGAGTGAAGAGGACCAACACCCCAAATATCAGCCAGGAAAAAAGTGGAACAGGCTATCAGTGGTAAAAGTATGTGGTGATCTTGTGACAGTCACAAAAGGTAATAGATTGTTCAATAATCATGTAAAACAAATTCTCATGAAGTCTATAGGGGTAATAAAATTGGCACATTTCACAGTGAAAGAGTATCTTACTGTAGTACAGGCCAAATTCAGTGAAGGGGATGCTAGCTGCCTTATTGCTGAATCCTGTCTTGCATACTTGCTGCAATTTACTGCACATGAAAGCCTAAATGATGAAAATATCAATAACTTCCAGCTTGCAGAATATGCAGCAAGGTATTGGGTTTCTCATGCCAAAGATGCAGAACAAAGTGACAGGGAGTCAGAAGTAATGAGGAAGTTGGCAGAGGATCTTTTTGAGCCCAGTGGAGCAACATTTATTACATGGATACAACTGTGGGATGTAGAGAATCCATGGAGAACAGCTGATTTTGAAAGAAAGCCAGCTGCTTCACAACTGTATTATGCATCTTTATTTAGTCTCTCCTATCAAGTTCACAGATTGTTAAAGAAGGGAGCAGATATAAATGCACTAGGAGGGGAATATGGCAATGCACTCCAAGCTGCATCATTCCAAGGAAGTCAGGAGATTGTCAAGCTGCTGATAGAGAAGGGGGCAGATGTCAATGCACAAGGAGGGAAATATGGCAATGCACTCTATGCTGCATCATCTGAAGGAAATCAGGAGATTGCCAAGCTGCTGATAGAGAAGGGGGCAGATGTCA
>QLOJ01000164.1:3422-19028 GCA_003313625.1 Tricholoma saponaceum
CCCTGAAGTTGAGCAATGTGTCCAAATGCAATTTTCTGGAGTAAGTGGTGGATCTTGAGACAAGTCTCTAGAGTTCATCTGCAGATTTGGAGAACAGTTGTTAAAAACTCCCTGAAGCCCTGGATTTATTGCTTGAGGTGCCCTTCAACACTGAAAAGCTAGTAAGTCAGTGGCTGAACTTGTAGTCATTTAACAAAAGGATTTTTTTTTCTAACAGTATATTACTTTTCTTATAAATATGTCAGACTGGGCAGAAGACTAAGAGAGTGACATGTCTACCAAGAGCTGGTATGCAGTGCACACAATTGTATTCAGTGCTATACATTAATTTATTACCTGCTAACCATTTACAAGACCACAGCATTGATTACAACTGATTTATGGCTGAACTTTTCTTTCAGGCTTAAACTACACTGCTTCCAACTGGAATCCCATAGAATACCTTGCTTTATACAACACTTCTGTAGAAGACCATTGTAATAACTAAGAGTTCTGTTCTATTTACTAGTAATATAATGAAGCACTAGTACCACTAGATCATGATACTATCACTTGGTCCTTATGTACTGCAAGCATCAATAACTTCAACTAATAGTGCAGTAGTCCATAGTAGTATACAACATTACTATTCCATAGCATGTCCTATTGATAGCTATAGCTGCTGTACAATTTAATTTAATTTTTTAAAAAGTAGGCCCCCAGGTACCCAGTGACACTGGGTAGAAGCATAATATATGGGTAGCTCTGCCAATACTGGGTAGACTACCCAGTAGTATGTACCCAGACCATCTACCACCTGCCTGGTACATGTACCACTATGGTTGGGGGTAGATCTACCAATACCCATCTACCACTGCTCTTAGCAGTATTTTCCCAGGGAGTTTGGACTGCTAATAGAAGCAGTGTACCAGGTGACTGAAGTGAAAATTGTAGACGTTTTCCAAAAAATGTCAAGTTGGAAAGTGTGATCGGATCATATCACGTGTAGCAGGTCTCAAAATGGTAGAGAGTTTCAAAATCTCACTTCTCAGACGATCTCGCCGGCTTTTGCCCTCGGACTTTTTGGAAACTGTAGGGTAAACTGTATGTGAATTCATATATGAACTCATTTGAAGGATGGATGTTGTGGAAGTGAAGGGAGACGTTGAATTAGCAGATCAAAACGATCACTTTTGGCTTTAATCAGTTCTCTCAAAGGCAGAAGTGTCTCAAAATTCCTGGGGAGCTCAGGGCATGTTTTAGGTATCAAATAAATTTTATTCTGAGGTTACTAGAATTTTATAACATGCAGGATGCACCAGGTGGAAGGAGATGCAAAAAATGCGTGACAAAACGTGACATTTTGAATCTTTCGACTCTGTGTAAGTTCGCGTGACAAGCGTTATGAAAAGTTTTGAAACTCTCAGTTTTTGGCACTTGACTCTGTCGACTCGGCTTTCCTCTACCAGCATCAACACACCCTCTCACCAGATCCTGTGAGAGTGATGCATCAAACATCAATAGTTATCACAAAACCGTGGTGCAAGTAGAGCGATACTAAGTGTACAGGGAGTGATGCATCACTATCCCCTCAAGGATGACTTCAACCAATTCTATAAGACTCGAAAGGTCTTACTTTCTGGCCTAGACTGGTGTTGAGTACACATTGTGGCACCATTGTTGAATCTGTCAGTAGATACGTGCCTGTTCCGTCTGACGTCGGTGAGTCCTTTCCGCTTGTTTGATGATCACGGAACGAAGCTTGAGGGAAGGTGGCAGGTGAAAATATTGACATTGTACATATTAATGGAATGACTACAAAGTGATAGAAGACTATTACGTTGATCGCTTGACAATCGCCCCATAAACACCTGTGTCCTCCACATATCACCTAGATGGGCTACTTCACCTTCCGCGATTTCTTCGCAGGACGCTGTGGTGATTCTGGTGGAATATAAGGAGTCATCCTGATCTGTTCAGGCGATATGTCTATGCCTGCAGGCGAGTGAGGGGGTGTTTTGAGGGGATCCTTCGGCAAAAAGGTATTCAGGATATTCCTACAATGTTTCTCCCTTCGTATAGACTCCTTCTGGGCAGCTTCGAGATCCTTGGGTGTGACCTCAATTTGCTTGAGTCTCGCGATGGTTCCTTCGAGGATGTCGATGATATGAGCGTGAATGTGGAGGTACTCGTAGGCACGGAACTGATATGCTAAAACCAAAGTATGCCACCACTGCAACACCATCGGCTTGAGCTCTTCGAAGTAGGGATGGAATTTCTCCAGAACACTACCCATCAATTCAGGTTCCTCAAGTAATCCCAGCTTCTTTTCGATAAGAACTGATTCTTTTTTGGAATCGAAGAGCTGGTAAACCAAGTTTTCAAGTGGTTCATCATGGGGATCATCCTTGTCGCGGTTGGTAAGTAACTCGTCTCGAATCATGTTGGCTCCTGGGCCTTTACATGTCAGGCAGAGGTTGACTAGAACCCACAAAAAGGACTCCATGTCGTGCACTGCATCATGGAAAAACAGTGCACCTGGAGGCAAAAGATTCCTTGCAAGGAACTTAGCGGTCAGTACCTCGGCACTCATGTATGGAAGCGTTCCCTGAGATATTGCCTTGGTCAAACATCACGTATGACAGGAAGGATTGACTACTTACTGTGCGATTACCACTTCGGGCTTCATGATCAATAAATTGTGGTCGTTGAAAGTCCTGAAAGTGTGGATAAGATCCGCATTAGAACTTCGACATGACAATGAAAATTCGGATAATGCCTACTGCTTTGTCCCAGTGCAGATCTGCACACGTAACTTTACCTTGTGATCCTAGGTTGAAGAATTCGTGCCGCATGGTCATGACCTGGGGAATGTACGATAGATAGTGTTTACGGCCAACAGCCTGCACAGCTTTGATTACGACTTCGTCATCAATAGAGTACGGCACGATCTGTTCGTCGACCTCTTCTAGTATGGCCTTAAACATTGGGACACGTGCTGCTGCCACGTTATAATATTGTGTTGCCGCAAATGCTTCGGTGACTTTTGCATGATCAAAATCAATGAGGCGTCCTATCGTGTTACCAACGTCGCTAGTAGGCAATATAATTATATTCCCAGAGCTGATGTCACGATGGACACCTCCTTTTCTATAGAAACTATCATGATCTATATATCATCGTGAGCGATAACGCATTACAGCAGCAGCACGAAAGAGGACGTGCCTCGAATGGCATCAAGAATGACTTGAACCAATTCCAAAAGACTCTTGAAGTGTCGGATCGCCCAGCCTGAATGAGGTATTATAAGTTGAGTGTGGGCCCTTGATACCAGTGCTCTAGGGTCCGCCGCGGTGACAAAATGTACAGGAAGTCCTGGGTTGGTCACCAAGTGTAAGAATGGTTCGGCGTCTGGGCCGTCCTCGAGGCGTGGCCGCTTCGATCCAATATTCTGTAAATTATCCCGTCGAGACTCAGAGACTATGTTTTTACGGATCCATTCCAACGTAGAATCGACACTGCCTTCAATAGTGATGTCTTCGCAGGAGTACAAGCGATCCTCGGCTGAATCAAAAAGACGATATCGATCGGCCTCCGAAGGTATGTTTACTTCACTCGAAGGGTTACGATACGGGCGCCAATATCGTTTAAGGACAAAGATCTATTATCCGCTTGTTAAAAGAGACGGTATACTGCTAAAAATTGAGCTAACCTCAGTAGGTTTCATCCTTTCCTCGTATTTGACAACTTCCCAGACGAGCGTAGACCGTCCAACCATGACCTCAGATCGCGCTGCAGAGAGTGTCCCAACTGTGATGACCTTTTCCCTCTCACCCCCTTTGGAAGGAATGTCAATCACCCAGCGCGTTTGGTACTTGTTCTCCCAAAAAATCCGAGCATCATTACCAATATTATAAGATGGGCGGGGTGTGCCGGACTGTGGGTCATAAACTTCCATAGCTGGGTCCCAGCCGATCTGATGCGCAGCCAAGACGCTAAAACTTGCAATTACTTGGATAAACTGTTTTGGATTCTAGAATATCAGAAGATCGTCTGTAAATGATGTGGGACGCTGAAACAGAGAAACGACCACGAACCTTATGAATATCGATGGGCGTCGACGTTCCAAGGATGCCTGATCTATCACTCAAAAGTACGGTCAATTGATCAAAGCAAAGCGCCAGCCCCACAACAAATCGTCGATCCAATTGTTCCCCAAGTACTTGGCGCATGTAACGGCATAGCTGAGTAAGTGCTTGAATTAAAAGCCTCTCCCCACTCTTGGGCTTGACTTCCACAGGAACGTGGACTTGACGCCACCATACACTCGACTTCTGTTTCTGGATCGTGTTAAACACTAAACGGTAACGATTATTGACAACAAACCTCTCTTTCTCTCTTCCTCTCGCTTTTGTCCACGATGTCTATCGCCGTCTTCTTGTCTTTCGCTGAGGTGCCAGCCTTACTAAGTTTTTCCTGTGACTCGGCTATCGCAACATCTAACTGCTCGATGATATCATTGCGGGTTACGTGAAGACAGTCTGGACGGGTATCTGCCGCATCTTCGTCCGGTGACTTGGGTGACTTGCTGTGTCGATCCACCCATACCCCACTTACGCGTCCCTCGCTTGTAAGCCCTAAGCTAGTTTTGGCAGCATCTTTGATAGCATCAGATATAGCATTAGCGATGTCGATGAATGGTTTATAATGTGTTTCTTCGGCAACACTGTCCGATGCTGGCATGCGGGCCCATCGTCCATCTTTATATACGGAGTCTTTGCACAGCTTCTTGAAGGCTTCTTCGACGCAAGTCTGTGGAACTGGGAGGACGTTATCGAGGAACTTGGTTGTATCACAGACGAAAAAGTGATTGCGCAAGTCTTTGTTGACGGCGTCGTCAATGTCGGCAGCTAAGGTCTTCGTCCGTACCATGGTGGTAGACGTTTGATACCTCGAGGAGTACGGGGTGTCGAGAACCTCTTTACGAGTACTGGTGGAAGTCATTTTAGTGGCAATGGATGCTGATCGCCCAGACGCTCCTCACCATTTATTGGGCGCCCTGGTCCATTCTGAGTCAGGACCGTATTGGGCAACTTGAAGTTTTAGGACAATGGACTCAACAGATCAGGTGGTCGTGTTCGTTCACGTGAGAACTTGACCTCAACGATGGTCTTGCTCGGCGCCTGTCCACAGCCGTTGAAAACACTGCTAAAATTAGGCAAGATCCTGTTGTTTTAGATGGATTAGGAGTATCGGAGGGTCACAAGAACTGGATTTGGCAGGGTTAGTGAACAAGTGATTGAGCTGATGACAGATGAATTCAAAACGATAGGCCCCTCATAAAAAATTACACACATTGCGCATCTTGAATTCTGGTGATCTCGTACCCTTTTTAGCTACGCGAGAGGTTCGGCAGTATGTAAGCGGCAGCATAAAATGGTACGATTTTTGTTGAGATGTTCTCCGTGGATCAGAAACTTGACGGGGAGGAGGGGCCTATCGTTTTGAATTCATCTGGAAATGACTGATCCTGGACTGATCTGATTCCGCTGACCATCACTAGTGGCGTGCACACTGCACTCCAAGCGTCCTACCATAAAATCAAAAGCTGTCAAGGATCCCGATGCAGTGCTACGATCGATACCTATATTTCTCTCGCACCCTGTTACGCCTTCCCCCGTCCAACCGCCAGCCATACCGTCACTCTTACGCTCACTGGGTTCAACGTCTAGACGAATGAGCTTCTGTAAAAAGAAACAGCAGCCACCTGCGCAGCCTATTGACAATGTCACAATCACTCATACATCGACACAGGCTAGCTCGCCAAGGGGCTCTGGAGCGAATACTACACATCCCGTATATCCTTGGAACACACGGCGCATCGTCTTCCCACCTCCCATTATCCTCAACAAACCTGACCTCGTTGCCCCCATCTCTCCTTCACCCTCACCCTTTCCACAGTATGGTCATGCACTTCCGTCAACTGCAACTGCCACTGGAGATCTATATCTCTTCGGTGGACTAGTAGATGGAGTGGAACAGAATGACTTATACGTATTTTCTACCCGTGACGACTCTGTGATCCTCGTCCAAACCGGCGGCGAGATCCCATCACCCCGCGTGGGACATGCCAGTGCACTCGTCAGTAATGTCCTTATTGTGTGGGGCGGGGATACAAAGACGGATCCGACTATGACGGAGAAGCTGGATGATGGTCTGTATTTGTTGAACTTGGGTAAGACGATTCCTGTATACTATTCTGTGCTGCACTTATTCATGGCATTTTGCCCTTCTGAAGTATCCCGGGAGTGGTCACGAGTGTCAGTTCATGGGCCTGGCCCTATTGGACGATATGGGCATACGGTCTTAATGGTTGGATCCAAATTTATTGTTTTTGGTGGACAGGTTGGCGGCCAATTTTTGAACGATGTGTGGAGCTTTGATCTCTATTCTCGTAAGCTCGTTCAACTTTTTTCCATTTTGAAATACTCATGGTGTGCAGTCCGGACGAAGGCGGCATGGGAACTTTTGGAACCTCTTAGTGAACAAGTGCCTGCGCGAAGAACGGGTCATATTTGCATAACTTTTGGAGATGAGATCATCATGTACGTTCCTTTTTTGAAAGTCTTGATCCTTGATGTTCACGTCACCCTCTTCAAGTTTCGGTGGAACTGATGGCCAATATCACTACAATGACACGTGGTCTTTTGATCTTCAGACAAGGCAGTGGAAGGAATTGAACTGCTTCGGTTTTATTCCTTCACCTCGGGAAGGACATGCAGCAGCGATTGTGAATGATGTTATTTACATCTTTGGCGGGAGGGGCGTCGATGGCAAAGACTTGAACGATCTATCGGCATTCAGGATATCAAGTGAGTGATCTCATCTTCCATCAGCTTGCTTGATACGACGCACAACCGCCAGCCCAGCGATGGTACATGTTCCAGAATATGGGACCTTCTCCGACCGGGCGCTCTGGACATGCGATGACATCGGTAGGAACCAGAGTTTTCGTCCTGGGAGGAGAATCTTTCCTACCTACCAAGACCGATGATCCTAATCTCGTTCACGTATTGGATACCAGTGTGTACTTCTCCACCGTTCATCCACATGTACTTACCTTTTGCAGAGTATATCAAATATCCTTCTTCAAAAGACCCGCCCCACCCTGCTAATGCATCCAATGCAAGCTTGTCTCGGCAGCTTTCTAGTGATGCACAGCCGCCACCTCCTTATACCAAATTCAACAATCAATAGCCACGCTACGTCACCTTGTACAGTCCCCAACTTGGAATTTGAAGGCCCGAGGCGGACCGTGTCGCCAGCAAGCGCAAGGTGACAACTCGAAACATGAAACGGCTAACCTATGGTGTCATAATTACTCATGACTGGGATGTTGTACTGGCTTATAATTGAACAGCCCTGCCTATTGTTTTGAATTCTTCCGTAAGGGACCTGTAATCAATCTGCCCATTAATCCGAACAACTTAGATTTGATATAATATCTTCAACCTTGTTATGCTCTCCCCAAATCATGAAAGGTGAATTGCTAACTTGAACTCCTCTTGCAATAAAATGGAGTCAGTTTGTACTTACTGTGGGCATACATCTTGACATGCTGTCCTCAAGTGGTGAGGCCTGAGGGACAGCTGCGAACTACTAGCCTGAAAACGGACCTGATGTACGTTGCCGTGCCATACGCAGGTCCCAGCTGTGAAAATGCATTCGTTGAAGAAGTTGAGGATGATGGTCCGAGTCTCAAGGTTCTCTGTCTCCGTCACCTTCCGACGCTACCAAGAAGACGATCAACCAGCTGCGAGAGACACTCAACAATTACATGGCGCAAGCGACATCCAACGATGAGAAGTTAGCGCGCATCGACTAGAAGGACAAACAGTCCGTCATCGGGAAGATTGCAACGGTCCAGAAGTCATGGTATCAGATCGTCAGGCAGGCGGAGGGCCAGAAGAAGGTGGATCCTATTCTGACAATCGCAGAAGAGGGATAAGGTCATCTACTTTGCGACCCCATTCTTACGAAGCCCAAGCCCAAGCCTGCTGTTTCGACTCGGAGCGCACCCAGACACCCAAGAGCACCCCGGATCCAGGCTCTCAGCTGCTGCAGGTGGAGAGGCACCCGGTCCTTCTGAGATGAATGGATTAGATGCTCGTAGTACTTGGTGATTTCGTACAATTGTTGTAATTTGGGGAGACATATGTAGAACTCAGAACATGCTGTAGTTTGTTTCGATAAAATCACAGTTTGTGCCGTTGCATATACTATATGACACTTTGTGTAGACAAGGGATTTAAATGATGACTTTGGGAGGGCTATCTTCAATTTTCGGGGGACAGCTTCGCTTTACCGATACTGTATTCCATGTCTTTGCTTGGTCACGGAGCACACGACGTAATAGTTTGCCGCTCGGAGATGTCGGGATGGCTTGAATGAACTCTACACCCGTCAAATGCTTGTATTTGGCCTTATTGTCGGCGACGTGCTGAGAACGACAAAAAACTTCAGGATGTCAATCACTACGAAAAATACTTCTTACCTTCATAATAGACTCTTTAACTCTTTCAGTGGCGCCAGGATCCTGTTCAACTTGTCGAGCAGTGTCCGCCGTAAGCACCACGAATGCCATGGGCAGCTCGCCACCTAATAGTATAACAGATAAAAGTATTGTCAAGAAACGAAAAATAATTGCGCACTGTAGGGGTCAGGGACACCAACTACACAAGCGTTATCAACGTATGGGTGGCTTAACAGGCATCCTTCGAGTTCAGCGGGTGCAACCTGGAACCCTCTGACCTGGATACACCATTGAAAAAATGCACATGAGCACGAGAAAGAATTGTGGTATTCTGAGTTACAACCTTCATTATCTCCTGTCGTATACATTTACATTCAGAGTTGTTTCACCAGATGAACGAAGAAAGCGGGAAATACCTTTATACGATCTAGAACCCACACTTCTCCATTCTTGTCAATCTTCACTTCGTCACCCGTTCTCACCCATCTATGACAACATATGAGATATTACGACCTACACCCCGACCCAAGAGTTACAAACCCATCAATAAAGGTTTCTTGCGTGCTGGAATGGATCCGTTAGAATATTTCCAATACGCTCAAGAGAACAGACAAACCCAGCAGCATTATTCGCATAACCTAGAGCCACCGAAGGACTCTTGATTATCAATTCACCTGGCTCATCATAAGCAGCCAGAGAGCCATCAGCTTTGACTACTTGAGCCACAGTCCCAGGAAGAAGTTGTCCCGAACCTAAAGCATCTTTCAGAACAACAACTGCAGTAAACACAGAAATGTTACTTACTGCCTGGTATGCCTCGTTTGTGTGCCGTGGACCACATGACCACACCCGAGGACATCTCGGTCATACCTATTGTACCTACATAAATCTCCGTAGGAACAATATCGCATGCAAATCCCACCGTAAACCTGTCCTATGTGAGCGTCAGGCAGAAGTTCGAATAGCACCTGATTAAGCTCAAAGGAGAGCGGAGCTGCACCACACATGATCATTCGGATATAGCGATGGAGTTCATATTCTTTCACTGCTGGATGCTAGGGTGTTGCATTAGTTTATACTTGGAGAATACTAGACAACGGCTAACCTTGCAGAGAAGAACAACCTGAGGTGGGACCAGCCTGCAGATAGAGAGGTGTGAGCCGCTCATTGTAACGACTAAAAGTAGGAACGTACATCAGATGGGATATATGGTGACGTACGATACTTTCTAGCATGCTGATGAAGTTGAACTTGGGCACTACAACCAGGGACATCTGCAATATATAGATATTAGAGAACATCGGCTCACGATTAATGACTTACTGCGCTGAATAAGATGAAGTGAATCTAAAAGATGGTCAGAAAATTTTAAACCCGCGACACTGGTTCAAGTTACTGACATTGATGACGAGCCCATAAATGTCTGGGATACGTTAAACGAGTTCAAAGTGACAGGAGGTGCGCAGCATACGAAAGAACGGAAGAACTGTAAAAGACATCAGTATTTGAGAGATCAGAAAACCACTTCCCTACCTCCAATCGCGATATCTCCGGCTCTGTACCGTTGGTGCTCGCGTGGACAATAATCAATGTTTACCATGTTATGAGCGGCGAGTTGAATGACATTCGCTATCGGAGCAAAGTGAGAGATAGCAACGGCCTACAATAACTCCAGTGTCCCATCCAATATTCGAATCAAAACAGGGACACACCTTTGGTTTTCCTGATGTGCCTGATGAGAAACACAGAAATGCAAGTTTAGTCTTGGCTTCTCCAGGCTGTAACCTCCGTTCAACGAATGTAGGATCAGCTTTGCTGAGTCCTTGGGTAATCAGATCCCCAACAGTACGATGGTTGGAAGCATGGGTTGAGTCAGATTCGCCGTCAAAAAGTACGATGCGCTCAGGAGAAATACCATAGGCGTCTGCAGCAGAGAGAGCCGTGTTTAATGTATCAGGGTGTACGATCATGACCGACGCTTTGGTTTCTCGCAATTGACACAGAAGCTCGTCGCTGGTAAAACCCGGGTTACAGCCCCTCGATGCGGATGTTATGAAAAGGATGAACAGCAGACTAAAGAATCATACATACGAAATGACGCCACCAAGCCTGTGAACAGCCCATATCACGACGGGATAATCTATCAAACAGAAATATAGCAATCGTTTTGGTAATAAGCACTATACATGCCAACATGGTTCCGGCTGAAAAGCAGAACTAACGGAACGATGTTAACGGACAATCGAGGGCGTCGCCCCAATCAACTAGACTTACCAACATCATCATCCTCTAGAATTCCGCAGTACCCTGAGAGCTGAACTACCAAGAAAACGCAATATTGTGACTTACGCACACAAAACTGGGATCTCAAACCCATAGCAAGCGCGAATGTACGTGCTCTCAGCTGAGGAAGAAGGAATGTGATTTGGATCAAAATTATATGGATAGAGTCGACCATCAGCACTGACTTCATCCACTCCAATCTTTCTGCCGGTGTCGTCCTCTATGAGCCAAGGTATGTCTGGGCTCCTCGTAGGCCTCGACGTATGCTCGTAGTCGAAGATGAACTGAGGTAACGTAAGGTCATCTGGAACGTAGGGTAGAGGACCCCCGGGCGACTCGATTTCCATTGCAGCAGTATGCAACGATAATCGACAAACACTGGCAGTTAACATGATATCCCAACGCCGGTGCCTCGCATCATATATAGCACCTAACGACAAAAAACTAGTCATCAGATAGCATCACGGATCATCAGCAGACTTAGTAGTTGAAAGAAATTCCGCAGCTGTGAACTGTGATTCTTCATAATTCCATAATCCCATGCCTGTAATACTCGCGAGAGCGATGCATCAGATTTCCAAGTTGCGAGAGGACGGCGAAGTCGCATTGGCGAGTCGGATGGGATCCTCGCGGTTTTCCGTGCCCCGGTTCACAAACGTTCCGCCGAACTAGATACCATCTACCATGAATTGATAAGATGCGGGTATCGGCATAGTAGTGAGTGCTGTCAGCGCCAGAAGGTCAGCCAAAACAGAAGTCTGAGAGGCTTCGGGAAGTTCTGATGACAAGAGTCGCCTCTACCGTCTTGATAGCATGTTTTGGGTGAATTGGGATATGCGTGCGTGTGTGCCAAGCTTCTGGGGTAATCCATGTTGATCCCAGGAGCGAAGGCCGGCCAAGCTTTGCAACGGTGTGTATAATGATTTCTCTCGTATGAACCAGCCATCAGCCCTCTTTATGGAATGAGAGGACCCGTGACAATTTCAAACTACAGATGTTAGCACTCAAGAACTCGAGGGACCCAGGCATGCTTTTGCTAGCATGTACTAGTATTCATTGATTCCACAGTGCCCGTTATTTCCCGTCTGTTACGGTTATAAGCAGATAGACCTCCCTTCTGGAGTCTTCAGCCGTGAGCGATTCAGACCTCCTAAATCATGCGTGTGAGCAAGGAAAGGTGCACGTACACACGGAAATCTCACAACTTAAATGGATGTCAAATCCGACAGGCACGTAAGTATGCACGAAAAGTCTTATTTCTCATCTACTGTGTTAGCACACTCAGGTTAGCCGAATTGCGTCTAGGACGTCGAGGAGAACTAAGCAGAGTATATGAGTCCCCAACGACGAAAGATTGAAATTTTGACACGTTGCACACCTGAAAGCGAGTATTTAGTCTCACAAGTCTCCTGTCCCCGAGCCACCTGGTGTTTTTGCTTCGCTTCTTGTTCTTGCTGCGGAGCTCTTCTGCCCATTGGATCGCGCCAAGGATGAATTTCTCAACCTCTTTCTTCGTGTTTCCAGCATGCAAACAGACACGCAGGCGGCTTGTCTCAACCATGGGTGGTGTTATTGGACTGGTGTTAATGCCTAGCGTAAGGAAATCGCCGAGAGGGACCAAGGCTCCGAGGTCATAAGCGGGATAACCAGACGCGGCAGCAAAGAAGCGTCGTCAGTGAGATCGAAGGGGAGTGAAAGAAGATCGGAGGGTATGTCTAGGCCGGAAGAACAAAACGCAATGGGATGAAAGATCGAGGAGCTTGATGAAGAGCTGCGAAAAAAATTTGAACCCTTGGGAATGAATGAGAAGAGATGGGGAACCGTTCCGTCATCCACCAAGTCAAAGGCACGATCAACGGCGATGACGGCGGCACAGTTGAGCGATGTCGTGTATATGAAGGCACATGCATAGTTCAGGAGGTAGTCGCGAACCAGAACATCGGTCAAGATAACCGCTGTCGGGTGACATCAAAGTAAGTGCAATAACGCCAAACATGCGGGGACATACCACCGGAGACTGCCAGGGACTTCCTAAAAGTAAGGATTCGAGCCAAGACCTTGGATTCCAAGCGCAGTTGGGCAACCCTTCCCCGTCCCTGAAGACTATATATCCCCGTAGCGTGAACCTTATCCACTACGAGGTGCGACTTTAGGGAAGAGATATTCCAGTAGCTCCACAATGCCTAACAAGGGAGCGAACGATCCCTCCATATTGTAGACGCTCTCTACGGCAACAAAGACACTGTTGGCTCCAGAGCGCAAACCGGGACGATCTTCCAGCAGCTTGGTGAGGACATCCCGTATGGAGTGCAGGGAATTGTGTGAGAATTAGAATAACGTATCGTGGACACGAGATGATTTCATCCCATTAAGCACAGAGGCGTGGATATGTTCGTCGTGGACGATAGCATCCCCTGATTGCGCAATGGTTGAAAAGAAATTGATGTCGGCGTCGTATCCGGAGGCGAAGAGGAGAGCTGCTTCAGACCAGCAAATTTTCCTGAGCCGTTCTTTCAAGCCATTGTGCGCGTTCCCGTTTACAAGGAGCCTTGAACCGCCAGCGCCGAGGATGTCTGGTGCGTCGTTGAGCTTCTTGAGAAATAGGTTTCGCAGTAATTTGGATGTTGACAGAGAGAGGCCTGGAAGTCGGTGAGTCGGAATTGATGAAGGTGCGGAGTTCAAAAGCAGCCGCCAAACATACCTTTAGCCAGTCCATCCAGTCGCTTCAATTCGCCGAGTCGGCCAAGTAACATGGACCCCAATTACGAACCAAGGTGTACATTACCAGTCGTCATCGGTCTTCAACGGGGCTCACTCACCGGATAAGTTGAAACTTTCTAACATATGTGACTCGGAGCGACTTGATTGATGTATTTCCCAGTACCTCCTCTCACATTAGGTTGGCAGCATATGTTCGTGCACAATGGGTGGACTATAGCAACACCGTTCGATGTAGAACTCACTCTGCCCTGTATTCCTCGCCATGATTAAGTCCACGCGTCCTGGCATGGGCGTTCCAAAGGCTTCCCTCGGCGCAATTTATCTCAAGCTGGCCAAGGGCTTCCCGGCCACTGGGGAGTACCTCTATGTGCCCGACATCTCTACTCTGCATATTTGCCCTTACACTCCAAAGGACGCCGTGGTTGTGGGGTGGTTCCAGGAAAAAATGTCCTACCTAAACGCAAAGAACGATCTCATCAGTGATGTTCCATTATGCCCTCGTGCGACCTTACTACGCACTATTAGGTCAGGCTATTTACATTCAGCCTCACAGAATGCTCAGAATGAGATGTTCTGGTTCTATGGAAGCAACCGCCGGAGGAATTGACTTCCTCGTCGGTTTTGGATCAGAGTTCATCTTGCTGAAATCGACAAAGCCTGCCCGGATACCAAGGCGTTAATCGCCGGATCGCTGCAGGAAAAAGTTCTCGAGGAGATAGGCGATGGTATCCGAGAGTCAAGCATAGAGCTGCAGCTATACCTTGCAGAAGAAGCTCCAGGACAGGTGAAAGCATGCCTGATTCCCTCGAGTTCTTGAATGCTAACATCTGTGATTTGAAATTGTCCCAGGCCCTCTCACTCCATTTGAGGCGGCTGACACGCTGGTTCATACGAGAGAAATCATTATACATACCGCTGCAAAGCACGGCTTTCGTCCGACCCTCGCACCTAGGATCAACATGGATTACCCTGGAAACTACACACATACACATATCTCGATTCACTCATGGGATCAAGACGGCAGAATGACTCTCCTCACCAGAAGCCTCCTTGTCTTTTGTATTGACTAACCTTCCGGCACTGACCGCACTCATTATGCCGATACCCCCATCTTATCAAGGCATGGAAGATGGTATCCGGTCCTGCGGAACGTATCTGAACTGGAGCACGGAAAACCGCAAGGTTCCCATCCGGCTCGCCAACGCGACTTCACCGTCCCCTCGCAACTTGGAGATCCGCTGCGTCGATGTACCGCAAATCTATGTATCGCTCTCCCGAATATCTTGGGCGTGGGATTCGATGGGATTAGGAAGAATGTTGAGCCCACAATCCACGATTGTCCTGGGCCTGTCACAGCTGCAGAAATGACCGAAGAAGGTCACCGAGCTTTAGGGATTACCCCCAGGATGCCTTTGTCCTGAGAAGAGTCTTGAAGTAACTTGGGTGCGAACAGGCTGTTGACTGAGCATATCCTTGGTCCAAAATTGACAGAGAAGTATTTGAATGTCAATAAGGTCTGCCATTCGTTTGTGGCAGTGATTTTATGTCACTGATGTTATTGCTACACCTGGTGCGTCGTCGATCAAACAGGCAGTCGAAGCATGGGGCTCGAGAATCAGTCAGGCCGAGCCCTAGGTGTGTTTTATCCATTTTTGCTTTACATATTGTACAGAAGTGTCTACGTTCTGATATAGAAGCCACTGACTGAGTACCAACTTGGAGGCTGGCCGCCGACCTCCTGGCCGGGCACAATAAAGCGCATCCATACAAAGCAGCTGCCCACATGGGCTGGGCTGAATTTCAAGCCCAACTCGAACCCAGCTTCCAGCAACACTAGCCAGAGCGCGACGATCTGGATCATGATTCACCAGAGGGGCCCTCCTGCACAGTATCAGCTGTCATCATGACATTGTTTCTTCTTGTTTAAGCACCATCTTCCCGGCGATAAATTTACATAAATGCGACACTCTGAATCCACTGGCGGATATTCATCTCACATACTACTTCCCGCGGTAAATTTTGTGTTTGCTTCTACTACTAGGTTATACAAATCTGCTGGCACCCATGGTTGTGTCACCAGTTCCGAAACC
>QLOJ01000166.1:0-58372 GCA_003313625.1 Tricholoma saponaceum
GTTTGTTAGGGGACCTGAGGATCGTTATTGAGGGTGAACCACACGAAATCAGAATATTAACCCACGATGTGCTAGAAAACTTAAATTTAACGACATTTGCAAAGGAGCGGGTAAGGGTCAGCGCACGGCGCTGTGTTCGCTTTAACGTAGAGGACATAATGATAAGAGTGAAAATACTTCCCATTTCCCGCGGCTGGTACTTTATACCGCCATAACACACCTAACCGGATTAGATGGAACAAGAGCCGATATCGGGGAACTGGCATCGGGAGACAGTCGTGACAAAGGAGTAGCGGCACAAATTGAAGCACCGAGGGTGCTAAAGCTGTGCGATTCCTGGACAGAATGCTGACGCAGATCACAGAATATCCTATAATGGTGAATTACACATGTCAAATGGACTGAAGAAGCTAATAGAATCGAGAAATCGAGAACAAAGGAATGCGGGAACAGCCAACGATGCCGAGAAGGAAATGTACTATGACACTGAACAATTGAAGGAAGACAGAAATGGTAAGGCTATACATGTTCAAGCCGGATACCACCGGTCCGGTTTGACATCTGAAATGGAATACTTCTTGACATACACTTGACTCATACAATTGACTTACAACACCTATTCATTCTTCTATAGCAAGCGCATTCTGCAGCTATGAAGTAACGTGCTAGACGAACCTTTGATAGCGCACTTGATTTCTGATGTCAAGTCTGCCAACCGACAACTGTTTTTGGCTTTGAGGCATACGTTCTTGCGCCTATGGTCTACTAGGTGAAGTGTCCTGCAGCGTCAAACACTAAATATCCAAGGAACGAAGATTGAAAATGAGTGGCTAGATCTTGCCTATGGGAGATTACCTGCTAGTAATCGAAGAAGTGCGAACTTCTGTTTGCGCTACTTCCGGTTTTTGTGCAACGCGTTGCCTCCACTAGGGTCCCCTCGTTCTTTCGAATCCCTCGCGAATCCCTCGAGTTCCTCGAACGGTCCCATAGCTTCGTGACAATGGGCTGATGGAATTGGGTTTGCAGCACCCCCACGTTCTCTGTTTTGGGAACATACCCTCCTTACCCACACGACTCTCCGCCTCTACCACTACGCATCAAGTTTCTCCACGCTCATTTGGTCCATTCCCCAATATTTCTTGTCTAGGAGCATTCCATGGTGCCGATCTCCCTGTTCCCTTTGATACACAGCTTAGACTCTCTTACGATCTCAGAGCTCAATTTTTTCATCGGTACGCCCCTGAAATCGTAGACTACACCGAGGTCCTCTCTATGTGGTGGATATGGTTGTCGTGACTACGTGCAAGATTCGCTTGACCAGTATCTGTCATGAAAGGGAACACACGGTTCGTTGACGGCCTTCAGGCTATTTTGTATGAGACTGGCACAGCAAATTGTCCGTTGGACCGGAGAGCGTAGTCATAATTTTGGAGGCAGGATTGACCTTGAGGATTTTGCCCGTGTAGCCGCGTTTCTACAATGCTTGGCCTGTCAGTTGAGCAAAGTAAGGAAGTTCAGGGAAGCTTCAAGTAACTAGCCTTAGTCTCTTAGTAGGCGTAGATGGGTTTTCTATTCTAACAACTGTAACAAAAAAAGTAAGCAGCGCGAATCGAGATTCAAGAAAACTAGGGCTAGCCCTTTGCGATGTTGAAGCCTCGAACGATGGATGCGAATGATAATTATATGGCGTTCCTGACGGATTGATGCGTATATTGGTGTTCCACAAGGGCGACAAATACGCAAGCCGTGAGGTCACCCGCCAACCACTGCCAGCACTAGGAGCTTCAACGAGGCTGCGGCAGCCAGGTAATAAAACACCATAGCATCGCCCTTCTTTTGATTCGGTTGTTCTGCACTGCAAGGTTTGAACCCGGATAGAATATCATGTCAGGAACGTAGAGTACCACCAGGTCCTAGCCTGAGCTCTGATTGACTCGGAAGATCTTGGTCACGGTATTGGGACTCGGGAGTGACGTTGAATTGGTTGTATTACATAAACTGATAGGACTCACTAGTTTGTCTCTCACTGGCAGCCTGTGGCCATGGACGGAACTCTAGAAGCTTTGGCTCAGGTACTAAGCGAACTATCAGAGCGACCGTATGATATCGCATTACACGCTCGACATATACGGCTTGCTCGATCGCTGGAGGAGACTGAAGTGCAATCCGCTATGGGGATGTTGACGCAATTCATGGCAGCTGGGGAGGATGTCTGGTTGGAGTTGATTCGGGCTAAGGAGGCCTTAGTTGATCTGAACATGGCGGAAGGTGTAGACGAACTGCTAGAACTTTACTCTCGGGCAGAAGCCGACTATCTTTGTACGTCTACTACTTCAAACTTTCAAAGTATGGCGTCAACGTTCTAATCGCCACAGCAATCCCGATCCTCCAGAAACATTTGCAATTTATTATTGACCGCCATGCTTACTATGGCGGTGAAGAAGTCAAGCCACCTGAGCTGGGAGAACTGTTCTCGACTTCTTGGACTCGGGCCGCCATAGCAGAGGTCGTCAACAAGGGAATTGGGCATTTAACGCAGGTACCGTACTTTTGTGACGAGAAGAGAACGGCTCTGATTCCAATTAGAGCCACCTGCTATGGGACGCCCAGCGCGATTGGGAGCTCGGAATATTGGAAACAGCGACACCATCTGAACGGTGAAGTTAGGCATATCAAGTAAAACGTAGGATTTCTCACTTCTGCATAGGCCATTGCTTGTGGAGTCCTTGCAATCCCTTCATCTCAACCGTCTGCGCCAACCTCATTCTAGTCTGTCATTTAGTATCGTGACCTTTCCTTTCTCAACTAAGCCCACTACCAGATTCCGAGGACACTTCGCAGTCTTACTCATCGTTCACCACAAACTATCAGCCGCCCCAGGACTACGAAAAGCTTCTCATCGCTGCATCCAAAGTCCGCTCACAGGGCGCCAAGTCTTTCGACCGCAGAGAGCCAATGGAAACTGCTCTTGTTCAATCTGGTTTCGCATTGGATGTTTATGCTCGGTATCTCGCTTATGAGCGCCGAGCCAAGAATCCTGATCTATTTGTCATGGGTGCTGTGTACGAACGTGCAATTGCAGAGGCGGCGAAACGACGGTTTGCAGGCGAAGCTGGAGCAGAGGAGGCTTTGAGGGCGTTTTGGCTGGGTTACTGCGACACTCTGGTGAGTTTACAATATGTTTTAGCTTAGGCACACTTTGCTTGATCTCAACGCCAGCGTATCACCGAAGCGGGAGAAGATCTCGAGTTTAGCGTCCTGAAAAGGGTTGTGAGAAGTGTTCCGGGTTCAGGTGAAGTGTGGGCTCGGTACATTCGGTATTTGGTGCGTTTTGAGGTGTGCCACTGTCTCGGAATTCACGGTAAGTTGTAGGAACGCATGGAAGACTCTCCGGTTGCGCCTGGAGGCCGCGACTCGACCTCAGGTACGTTCTTTCTGTCATAAATGTGATCCAATAGTTGAGACAAATCCGTGCCCAGACATTTTTACCCAAGCGTTTGGTACAAACCTACTCCAAACTGATGTAGAGCAGATTGTACCTGTCATCTTAGCCCGTGCCGGCTACGAGAGGCGTCGGTACGAAGCTGGTGCGGAAGGTAAGGCTCCCTTTGCCAAGTATCTTCTTATTTAATAGGTTATATTTTTCAGATGATGACGTCCTACCTACTTTGATAGCGATTCTAGAAGGTGGAATTGAAATGGTCCGCAAAGGTGCATATACTAGTTCACGTATATTTCTGTGACGATATAAATATCGATTTCAGCTTCTAAGACTGGTGATGCAAAATTCCGACTTCAAAAGTATCTTGCAGACGTCGTAAGTCATCGTCCAGCTAAAGATTCTATATATTTTGATTTCTCTTTGGGATCAACAGTACCTTCAGCTCGTTGAAGTTCCTGATGGCCCTAGTATTGTCTGGCAAACGGCAACGAAACACTACAAGACCAGCTACCTGGCGTGGACATCCTATACCGACACTCTCATGTATGTACGTTCCATGTAACATTTCTGGCTCCGATCCCTCACAATTCCGCAGAAAGAATGGCAGTTTCGACGAGGCAAGGCAGGTCTTCTCAGATGTCCATGTGAAAAATTTGGACTGGCCGGAAGCTATCTGGGAAGCCTGGATCTCGTTTGAGCACCTCCATGGTTCTGTTGATCAGGTGAATGCATGTCTGGATAAGGTAGAGAAAGCACAGTATCAGGTGAATGTTCGAAGAGCTAAGGTTAGTGGACCATGTTGTAAAATATCCATACGTTTAATGGGAATTCTGGATATCCTGAAGGAAGCAGAAAAGGCATCTTACCATGCGATGCAGATGGCGATGGAGACGCAGGCGGCGAACGTTCCCGTTGCTCAGGCACCTGTTCCAGAAGTAGATGCTACGATGACCGACGCTACACCCCGAGAAAGGGGAACTAAGCGAGGGGCGGACGATAGTCAGGACAGTGATGGGCATAAGAGGGCCCGCATTGGTGAGTTTTAGTGTGGCACCATCAACAGGATGCTGAAATTAGGTCAATTGAACAGAGAAAAACCTGCCACCGCTCAAGAGGTCAGTATTTTTCTTGATTAAATGACCAGTTGCTAATTTTGTTCCCTTGGTTTAGGGATCGAGAAAATTGCACCGTTTTTGTCGCAGACCTGCCTGAGGGAGTGACCGAAGAGGAATTGAGTAACCTGTTTAAAGACGTGCGTATGATAATGTACGAAAGTCCAACATGAAGATTCCAACTGATAGCCACAGTGTGGGAAAGTCCGAGAAGTGAAGATCACCGATTTGCCAAACGCGCTGGTTGCCACTGTCGAATTTTTTGATAGGGTACGTGTGTTTTTCTGAATCCACAACAATTTTTCCAATACCTCGCTTGACAGGACAGCATTCCCGCTGCACTCACCAAAGATAAAAAGCAGGTACGAGAACAAGAAGTGGCCGTACATCTTGCTTGGAAATCAACGCTCTATGTTACGAACTTCCCTGAGTCAGTGGACGATGCATCGATGAGGGACCTATTTAACAAGGTAAGAACTCCTAACGAGATCCATGTGTTAATAATGAATATGGATAGTATGGTACAATCTTCGACATTCGGTGGCCCAGCAAGAAATTCAAAAGCACGCGACGATTTTGCTATGTCCAATTTACATCGCCGGTATGTCCTATGACCTGTAGCAATCTATTAGAAATTTTCTCAAACCTGTGCGAGTGCAGACTTCTGCTCAGAATGCCCTGCAACTCCATGGTCATGAACTTGAACCCAACCAGCCAATGAATGTGTTTATTTCGAACCCAGAACGTAAGAAGGAGCGGACTGACCAGGATGCGAATGAGAGAGAGGTGTATGTTGCCGGGTTGAGCAAGTTTACAACCCAGGCCGATCTTGAAAAGTTATTTAAAACGGTTTGTCCATATTCATCGGCTTTTCTACCTTGTCCTACGATCTCTTATGTTACAACCAGTACGGGAAGGTAAAGGAAGTCAGAATGGCTACAGATAAAGACGGTAGTGCGAAAGGATTCGCATTCGTAGAGTTCGAGGTTGAGGTCAATCCCATTGCTTCTTCGTGTTTTCACACCTCTGAAGCCCCTATCTTTATTTTCAGAAGGATGCCTTGGCAGCCCTGGAAGCAAACAATTACGAGCTGAAAAAGAGACGGATTGCAGTAACTCTTGCAGACTCTCGAGTTCGCGCACGAAATAGGTATGTAAACGTCAGTGTTTTCAGACGACTCTGGGCTCATTCACCACAGGAATTTTACCTCTGACACTGGCCTTGGAAGAGTAGCAGAGGCGCGAAGTAGGTCGGTGCGAATTCGCAATCTCCCAGCTGGAACGCAAGAGGGCCTGCTCCAGCAAACATTGGAAAAGATTGGGCCGGTGAAGCGCGTTCAAGTATATGTTGAGCAGCAGGAAGCAGTGGTCGAGCTAGAAAGTGCTGCAGTATGTTTCTGGTTTTCTCCCCCCGAAATCGGTTCTGAAGCTTTGCGATTTAGGAAGCAGGCAAGCTTCTGCTGCGGACAGAGCCTGTTATTTTCAACGGCAACACCCTGCAACTAACGGAAGAAGGGCGGGATGGTGCACCGACCCGTCCAGGAGCTCCTCCACCTAAAGCAGGTGGCATGTTTGTCCCACGTAAGGCCGCGTCGAGACCAAGAGCAGGACTGGGACATGGGCGGAAACCTGCTCCAAAGAGAAATACAAATGGGAGTCAGCTTCCCACCGTACTTTCGGCTGAGCCTTCAGGCTCGCAAGGTCTTGGGAAAGGACAAGATGACTTCAGGAAAATGCTGGGAGGTCAATAAGTAGTTTTATGACATGATATGATATGACAACATTTATTTGCTTGTTAGTCAAATGTCAGTAAATATACACCGTGACTCGCGAGCGTTGGTTTAGATGTGATCAGGATGAGTATTACTTTGTGGAACGCTTCCCATACACAGACCTACCTTCAGGAATTTATTATGGATGACTTCCCTACGACTACGGAACAAAATACTTACGTGTATTCAATGACATAAAACTCTGGATCTGCACGCTTTGAGTCGCCAACTACGTCCAAGAACTGCATGATGCTATAAACTTCAGATACAAATGCTGAAGTCTCTTGTATGAGTAAGATATCTACAGGAAATGTCTGAACGTTGGTGATGCTGTGGGTCATGCCGGACATCGGAGTACATCGATGGCATCACCCACCGTATAATGCCCAGAGAGCACGAGCCAAGTCAGTCCACAGCTGTCAGATATCCTCCAGTAAGTTCACATCGCCTTTTCGCTTCCTACAGCCTGAGATCGATTTGCTTCCTTTGGAGCCATGACCATGAACAGGTTCTCCAGGGGAAAAGATGGTTCCCATGTAACTCCCTGCACTATTTAATATCGCCTTTAGATGTGCGACCTGCTCTGCACGACGACGGGCAGCAAATTGCTGGTCAATTCGCCGAAGGCGGCGGTTCAGTGCAGGACCTGCATCCTTTCGCTCTGCAGAATAATTAGTGTGTGAAATCATATAATGGGGAAATGGAAGCTTGCCAACTACGGTCAGGACTGGACCGAGCCCATCCTCATATTCGAGGAGCCGTCTGAGGTACCACCTGGGGACACATCTTTTACCAACGATATTCCCAGAATCCAATATGTGCCCCTGCATTACCTACAACCTGATTGAATAAAAGAAATACCAAGGGTGCATGACGCAGATAGAAATAGTCTCCAGGCTGGAGTCCAAGGCCTAGGTTATTGAACATGAGATCAGAGTTGTCAGCCAGAGTTACATTGGAGTAGGCAATATATTGGACATCATCAACATATGGGTCACGGGTTTGGCGAATGGTTATTATGTTTCCGAGTCGGAGAGATAAGGCAACCCGGAAGGCAAAGGACTGAAACTTACGTCCGAGTCAAGGGCATGCGAGGAGGAGCAGTGCGTGGGAAATTTAATATCGGAGGTTTGCCGAGGCTGTGTCCGAGGAGGCCGATCAGTGGATTACGTAATTATGCTCTGTTCTTATACCACGATGAATTACCATGTCCAACACTCAGTTCCACACACCTTCAGACAACTTTGCAGAAGGCAATCGGGCAGCCTCCCCCAATGATATGACGGTGTGTCTCGCAGGGGGACTCACCGGGGGGAGAATCAAATGACCCACTGTAGCATGTCGCGACAGACATGGTTACGAGTCTAATATCGGGCCGATTGTACAGGAACTCATGCTGGCGGGTGAGCCTAGCTGTTGCGGCCTTATTGACAGGTAGCAGAATCTAGTACTGTCACTGGTTCATCACTGAATTTAACACATCGATTATATCACTGCCACGTCGTTAGCAGATCCTTACTTCCTGATCCCCGATTTCGTCGTAATCACACCCTCGTACAGGTATGAATGAGCGTCGATATCTACAATGACGCTTGTTCATGTACGAGGGAATGATCACCAGTCTCAGGCTACATGTTTACAATTTGGCAGCACCAATCGAAATGTTTAGGTTCTCACTTGGAAAAAGGGTGTCGATGTACTGTGCCCTCCCCTGCGACCGCCGAAGAACCAACGAGCAAGGCTAGGTTTGAATTACAGGCTCTGTGTAATAACGGGCCAGACTAGGAGCAGAATGCAGACCGTCCAGCACTAGAATATGATACAATTTTGATTAGAAAAGAACTCGGCTCCCGCAATTGTGATTACTTAGGACCTGCCTGTCATTGTTATTGGTGTCATAACTACTTTACTTGGAACACTTCCTTGTATAAGAACGTATTGAGCAGTCTTCTCATACCAATGTTCCACTTTCTCTGCACCAGTGATTTTCTGCTCTACAAAGGCCTCCTCCTACATACTGTTCGGGACAACAAAAAGAATAGTCATCTTTCTAGCTTTTGTTGGTTTAATATCTTTCAGGTTAAAGACTTTCGGTTTGAGTGACTTTTGAACCTTTTCCAGATCTGTTATGCTTATGTTGTGCGTGGCAGCAGCCGTCACCTGCAAAGCAATAAGAAGCGAGAAGCTAGATTGGGAAATGTCGGGTTGGTACAGGAAAGAATCAAAGGATGGAAAGATGCGAGAAGGTAGCATGATCATGTATTACTTCCGACAGAGGATGCTAACTGGCCTGAGAAAATTTTGCATGGCTCCGAAAGTAAGGTGTTTTATCATGGAAGTGAACTCAATAGTGGAGCGGTCATTGAGGGACTGAATAGTAAAGGTCCGGGAAGTTGCCATGGTCTCAAGGAATGGGTGAAGTTTATTTTCAAACATTACTCCACTAAGTGAAGAAGCGCTGGGGGACCCTTGAATTTCACAGTAGAACTTGTATGCACCATTCGTGCTTCGTCGGTCCAGCTCAGTCATCATCTCCAAAAGAGCCAGTCCGAAACCGGTTCATTGAGACAGCTGTCTCAAAACCGATCCTCGGACGGGTGTATTTGGAATGCGCGATGGATCGGGTCACTACGGTTCACGTTGATGACAGCGTCAGACAACTTTAGAGTCTGTTTGATCGCAGCTTTGATCAAGCTTCTGGTACTGCGAAGCTGAGCAGGAGATACTGCCTCTTCGAAACATCGATGAGGCATGTTCCTACAAACACGGGAAATTTCCTGAAATCGATTGAGAGTGATGTCGTTACTTTCCAGAAACAACCTATAAATTTTAAGCAGGCAAATTAATCAAGCGGAACACACGAACAATGCAAAAATAATTCTTCTCGCGACCATGGCTCCATGACAAACACCGCACGCCGATCCCGAACTCTTTGAGTAAGCCACTTTCGGTCATCGTCACTTCTTGGCGAAGAGGTTAGCAGTATGTGATGATTGTAATTGGTATAGATATATCGATTTGGTTGACAGGATGAACCATTGGCATCGACGAGTGAGAGTACGTCATCGTCATCGGGATTCAGAATCGCCATGTCCTTTGGCAGGTGCACGGTATGATCAACAATGAAGACCTCGCCCTCCATATCCTGAAACACGATTGACTGGACTTTAATGACCGCAAAGGATAAGGACGGAATACAACAGGCATGTTTTCCCTAGGTTGTTGGTTGGAAGTGACAGTCAAATAGCAATGATGGTGCTCACCAATACCCGGCTGACCTGTAAAGACAGCGCTTCCTCCCATGCGCTTTCTCCTCTTGTTAAAAGATGTCTAAAATACTACCCCACTCAAGTCGGAAGAATATCAACTGTGGCACGCGAAGATCCTTCGTCGTCAAGTTGAGGACGGTCAGGTCCATATACCGGGGAAAATCGTGGTTGCTTCATTTGAAAGATTGGCCATGTCAGTTTTGATATGCGAGCAGCCGGGGTCGATAACAATGTCCAAGGAGTCAGCATCATCGGTGTCATCGCCCACGACATCAGAAAATAGGGGCTGGGAGGCATTGAAAACCAATCGGGGGACTAGGCCCTTGTCGAGGTTTGTGAGGGAAAGAGCTGTGCTCCTGGAACGTAAGAATGCAGATTTCGTAGAAAGAACATCCTTCGCCACATTAGATTATTGGATTCAGTTCTTGCAGCTCACGTTTAAGTTCGATGAGGTCGGTTTTAGTCACGTTTGCGGTACGGAAATTCTCGCCAAATAACTCATGCCTTCCCCATAGCTTGCTATGAATTTCAACCAGCCAGGGCGGCGGCGAGTTCAGCGAGAGATGATTGCTAACATGGTTGTAAACAAGTCAGAATGGTAACAGTCGTCATCATGGGCTAATGTCACTCACTATCAGCTGGACGCGGTAAGATGACACTCAGAACACGATCCGCAGGCTGTTTCTGCCAGTAGAACGAGATGACCTCGCACGGGTCCAATAGTTTACCATCTTCAAGTATTATACCTGAATATGATCTTCATTGAGACCCTGTGTGCCGAGGCTTATTGATATCATTCACCCAATAAAGTGTCAGGGAGTCGACAGCGATGCCTTTGAACGATGCATATATATGGCTTCCACACCTGAATAAATTTCTTCAGGTCAGTCACCTCGTCACTGAGTTTGACATTGACATCAAAGATTTGGTGGCAGTTTGTGAGCGGAGTTTGTAAGCATTTCACAAATCATGTGAGCGTGGTAGAAAGCAGTTTCGGAAGTGGACTAAATTAGTACATATGAATTGCTAATTTGGCTTGAATTTGGCAGCGAAACTTCTTTGCAACGTGCAAACTAGTTATGGATCTCGAGTCTGAATGCCAGGAATCCGTCGCGATAACGTTCGAATGGACTGTAAGAGGCCTCCAAAAACTTTTTGACTTGAGCAAGGGCGAGTCCAAGTCGAAAGTTACCAAGTCTGCCAGGTTCGGAAGTGGGCGTTGGCAGGTGCGTTTAAACTTGGTGGAATAGTAGTAATATAATATTTCATTGTTGACGTACTTCTAGATCCTTTTCTACGCCAACGCAGGAGCAACAAAGGAAGGAAGCACGGAGGGGGGTGGTTATGTCAGTCTTTATCTATCATGCGAGGTACGTATTGAACATATTGAAAGCGACGATCCATCTTTGATGCTCCTTGTAATAGCCTACTACTGAAGAGAAAGAGGCCGCTATGGGTGATTCTGGAAGGTGATTCACTTAACTTCCTACTTCGTGGCTTCCCTGAAAGCCTGCTGAAAGATGGGTTCGAGACGGTGTATATAAGTTCAGCTTTGAACTTCGAAAGTACGGTGGCTCCCTGCATGGGAAACGGCCTCTTCTGATTTTTGTTTGCAGCATTGGGAAATCGGTTCTATATAATGTAAAAGAAGCCAATAATCATTCATTTTCTCACAAGGTAGAGTCCAGTTTTCATGCCATACACCGCCTTTGTTGATTTACCCTTCCAAAGACAGCGAACTGGGGATGGTAAGCATTTTCCTGCAATATCATACTTTACATTAACTATCCATCGCAGGGCACAATTTGCCAAGCGGGACATCGTGTACTATCAGTCCAATGCCGTGAAGACCCAGGACGCGTTCGTGATCATTTGCAATATCACGTCTTCCCCCGCTGCTCCAGTCCCACCTCCAGTATTTCCTCGTCAAACTGTTCCTAAAGGTCTTCTCGATACAGTGGGTGCCCTTCTCGATGACCCACTCTACTCAGATGTGGAGTTCATCATTCCTGGACGAGGACGAAGGCTGAAGTCTGCTAGGAGAATATGGGCATCACGTCGATTGTTGAAGCGGGCTGAATATTTCGAAACTAGTGAGAGAATTCACTGCAGTTGACATCCACTGATTATCCTAATGGTTATTCAGTGTTCAACTCTGGTTTTGCAGAGGGTTCCACGGAAGGAGCGCTCACTCCTAGAATCAGAATGGAATCAGCGCCAAGCATCATAGAGTCAGAATCACACTTACTCATGAACGAGTTTGAAGATTCAGACGACGAAGATGATGATGATGTAATGGATGATTCGCCAATCGACATGGAACCTGTTTCTCCGCATCAATCTGGGGCATTGGATTGCTTCGCAACGTCTCCTGCTGAGAATATCGTTGATGAGGATGAGACCGATGGAGATGACCAACGCAATGTCCGTGCTAAGCTTTCACACCCATCGAGCCCTCGAAGCTCTCAGACTGTCAATCTTTCTCCACGCCTACCAGAGTTGGTGTCGGGGTCCAAGATGACTGTGGTCGTGAAGGATGTCGCGTACAGTACATATCTTGCACTTCTATACTATGTAAGCCGAGTGAGTAGCACACAACGTACACTTCATCTCACCAATTTCTCTAGATATACACTGACACCATCGTATTTGCGCCACTATCATCTTCCTTCATCTCAGCACGCGAAGAGTCTCCAGCGTCGCTCATGTCTACCCCCGCCCTACCCCCAACGGCTGCCGAACCTCAAGGACATATGATGGCCTCTAGGAGGAACATAGTGCAAGAGTTCACCGCCACCACAAGAAGAGAATGGATCAGACAATGGCTAAGGAATAACCCTGGACGACCAGCACCATGTTCCCCAAAGGCTGCCTATCGATTGGCGGATAGTAAGCCTGTCTTCTTCATACACTACAATACGTAAAATGAGCAACAGGGCTGGATCTCCGAGAATTGAAGGAGCGGGCATCACAGGTATTTGTCTTCGACTCTTCGCTTTATGGCTAACATTGTGCTGACGATATTTTCAGCATATCTTCAAGTCATTAACTATTGACAATATAGCTTACGAAGTCTTTTCTCCGTTTGCTGCTACATTCGATGAAATCCGGCAGGTGATGAGATCTCTTCAATGTACTTTCACAACCTCCGGGGTTGACATCTTCTCAGGTGCAGGTTAATTTCTTCCTGACCCACTGGCAAGACATTCGAGCGTCCGACTCAATGCGACACGTCTGGCAGCAAATAAGAAGTGGTCGCCATCCAGGATTCGAAGAAGGTCAGTCTATGAGCTGTTATTCCAGAAAAATAGTTGTGACTAAAATTCTACACCAAGTCTGGCCCGTTATTACACAGAACCTGGAATTCAAACCTGCCCTCGCTCGAAGTGTTGTTGGATCTTCGGCAGCCGCAGGGGAGGACACGATACGTTAACTGTATGCCTTTCGATTGGCCAAATTGTACATATATACTACACTGTAACAAAAGCGTTCCAGAAAAGCTGGACAGTCATAAACGAAATTAAGGCTGATAGTGACTGGTAAGTTTGGTGATACCTACACGCTTATTACTACATTCTAATTTCTGCTACCTGTCAGTAAGAACGCAGGCTCACCCTGCATGAGTTCCTGTGCAATCGGTATTTGGAAATTCGACCACCATAATTGTTATATCATCCTGGAGGCTTGGGTTCTTAGACTCGCTAGGGAACCAAAAGTGACGCTCTCGGTGGTAGGATAATTGACAATTGCATGGGTGAAGGTATCAGCCAAATGTAATGGAAGACGTTTTGCTGTGAACTCGGACAAGTCAGGTCCCAAGTGACCTGCATGTGACGAAAATACATGTTCAGGTCTTGCGAGATGGCTGAAAGAAACACATACCGTCGAGTACTCCGAACAGCAGACCGGTTCAAGTTCTATCCTCGTTGTACTTCTTGTAAGCCTGAAATGATACATGGGAAACCGTTAATTGTCCAGCTGCGATGTTAACGGTCCTTGATCCAATGCTGCTTTTCTCGGCCACCTTCTGGAGGAGTTGAGGTCAAGGGAGTAGAGGATAAACTCCTGAGGGTGGATCCGTAGGACAGCAGCACTTGAAAGTTGAAGCGTTCCGCAAAGTAACGGACACCAGTATTGTTTATGTATGAAAAGGCATTAGGATCATATTCAGGAGTCTGGGAGTAGGTATTATTGTCCCAGGCCTTGAAAAATCGTTCACCTGCCCTATCCATGGTTGTGGCTGAAGAAAGCTTGAATAGGACAGATGGCCGACCGAAGGCGCGGCCCTCACTCAGCCCACACGCACTCACAGGTGGCCGTATAGAGCATTGCATCTTGAAATTCTGTTCCCAATTGGCCCAGTTATTTCGCAGCGCCTGGAATTCAAGCCTACTCTCACTCGAAGCGGTTTAGTGATTAGCGCTGCCAAATTATACATGCATACTAATTGTAATAGCACTATCCGTATGTCCTCCGCTCATTTCAGAAAAGCTCGACAGAGTCATAAACAAAATTGGGGCTCAGGAACTTGGAACCTGTGGATCTGCTAACGACGGAGATGACGATGGTGCTGGATCCAGCTATCAATATAATAGTGACAGTCAGAGTTAGCGATTCAAGGGCGATTCACGTTGGGGATTCATGCATCAGAGATGATTCAACAACTGAAAACAAACGTGAATCGTCCAAAATTCTGAATCGTTGAATCGCCTCCAGAGGCGATTCGACATCCTGAATCGCGATTCACTTGACGATTCGCATCCTGATGAGTCTTTCATCTACTATTTTAAATATTGACCCGAAATAGCACTTTTTTTGATGCGTACTTAATCGACATCTGGAAAATTGACCGTCGGAGTAACGTGGCGATTCTGAGTGATTCACCAATGATTCACACAGCATAATCGGATCCGAATCGTGGCTGAATCCACGAATGAATCAGCCTCGAATTGCCAACTCTGACTGTCACTAATGTGCCTGCAGAACAAGAACTTAACGTGGAAACTCACAGATTACTAGTACGAGATCTTAACTTAACGGAAGGAATCAAATAGTCATCTGGTTATACCGTTACGTTTGAGCACGGCGGTTAAGGAAAGTTGTACATAAATGAATGGCTTTTACAATAGGAAGCTTACGCACAGACTTGGTTCAAGCCTCGCCATGTTCAACACACGACACTTGAATTATTGCCAGGGATTAATTATCATCGACATACAGTAACTTCTTAACCTCGAGAATGCACTGCGGGGGGTACTGGACTTCATCAGTCAGGTTGCCCAATTATTAATAAGACCACGGGCGACCTACATGCAGGCAATTTTGAAGACCAGGAGTTCACAGCGATTTGAGGCCTACCTCCAGCGAAAGCTTCAGTCGTGCGGATGCGTAATGTTCGCGCGCCTTCATCGTCGCGAGTCCAAATTTTCAGTTCAGCTAGCAGAGGCGTAGGTCAAAATATAGCAATTACCGATTTGGGACGACGTTGCTGCCCATTCGATCGTCGTCGGATTGTTTACCTGTTGAACGAGCTTTGGAAGGGGGTAAGAACAATACAATGAGATTCTTACATCTTGGAATTGTGCCATCGGGAAAGAGCCAACCGAGCTCAAGCCAACTGTAAAATTAATTGGACCCGTCCCAACCTCTATCCTGAGTTCCCCTTGATAAAGCGTGACTGTATAAGTTCCAGCTTCATGTGATCACGTGTAAAGCTGCCACATTCAATGACAGACTTCAACCTGTAACATTCTACTGCACTGACTCGGAGCCCGCAGTCCAATATTGAGCCACAGAGTTCTAAATGAATGCGCTGGAAGTCTGGCAAAATTGTGACGATAAGTGAATTTGCATACAGTTCCTCGATCGGAGGATCCAACGGATCCCTGTAGACTGAAAGTGTCCATAAACCCTATGTCTAACGACGCCGAAGGAGCGGAGCCGTTTGTAATTGCTAAAGCATAACTGCAATTTTCGCCGTGAGATGGTATTCCTGCCTGCTTACGGAAGCCCCTACGGTGCAAAAAATCCGGTGCGATATGCTTTAGTCTTCTGACGGCCAGAATTCAAGTACCAATAAAGCTCTTGATTATCAGTATCTAATTTCAGGCCCCCGCAGTGTCAGCTAGGATAGTGAAACGAAGAGATTTTGTGGCCACATACCACGGAAAAAAGGTTCACCTGAGGGAGATTCATAGCTGACACCAGATGAACCTGGTCGTCAATAAAACGAACCTGAAATTGTAAAATGAACTTATACTATCGACAGTTTCTCACTTTGCACCTACGCTGGAATAAAATTTGGAGCGCGTTTGCCCGTTCACCTGGAACGTCGGCGCCTTCTATAATATTTCCACCATGAATTTCTGATGCAGGGTTATCGTTTGGCAGGGCGTCCTTGGCAAGTCGTGCAATGAAACGCAATTCCCCAATCGAAGGCTCCGCCGAGATAAAGGTACCCATGTAGGGAATGTTACATAATTCCTGAACAAACTATGTAGTAATGCGTCTGTGTACGATAGTAAGAGCAGAACACTAGACAAATAATTAAAGCCTACAATGTCGTGTTGATCGTTACCACAGCAGTGTCGTTCGTCATGGAGTACGTGACCGTGGCCGATTCTAAAAACCATGTGTCACTATTCATCGCGAATAAAGTTGCAGAGGTGGCACTAACCCAATCCGGAGCCAATTTGACTAAATCTTGAAGAATCCTGGAGTTCTATCCCATTGAAGACGAGTGACGTGACATCACCATTACTAGGGTGTACTGATTTATTTCAGAATAAAAGGTTTCAGCAGCCTAACTTGTGGTGACAAGTCCAGTGCCCAATTGCGCAATTATGAGGGAGCCAGATTCAGTGACACTAAATTGCGCAGACCCATGGGAGGAATCCCAGTAAAGCAACAATCCTAGACTTCATTCCAGCAGAGAGGTTGGTCATGCGTTCTCATTTATACATGATACCACAGCGTTGCACAGAAATAGGCAGGAATTTTCATCGTAGTTCGGATGTTGCTGCGTGTGCTCGGACATACATGTACCGGTTGTTAGCAGTCTCCGGGAAGGCAAGTAGCAAAGTAGTGTTATGGACCCCTTTGTTGCGAAGGAATAATCGTTACCCATAAGTACAGGAGTGGATACCTCAGGGGTCGTTACGAGTTGGAGGATTGAGAATGTTTCTGATTGCTAAAGTATTTGTAGGACAACGGATGTCCCCATAGTAACACCAGTTCTCTGCCCAGAGCAATCACAAACAGGGCTGAACCAATTCGCGAGAAACATTATAAGACTTGTTCGCCCATTCTTGGTTCCTAGGCAGTTCTGTGACGATTTTTGGGGTCATTCATCAGCCGCATAAGGGTGGCGTGTCTGAGAAACAAAAGCCAGAGAGCGGACCGCCTACGTCGACGCTAGAGACATATAAAGAGTCAAAAGAAAAGAATATCTTCGAACATATGACGTTAATCAACACTTGTAAGACTGCCTCGAGATGTTTCTGTACCAGCAACACTCGCCTCGCCGTCGTAGCCGGCTTCGTCCTCTTCGTTTTCATCGGCAGGGAATCTAGAAAATGAACCAAGGACGCGAGCAGATAACAACGGATCTTGTCTCGAACTTTGGGCAACTCTATAACCTTGATGTGTCGCGTTTGAGTGTACGATAGCAGCAGATTACGATTGCGATGAATCACCATTCACGAAAGGACCAGCAGGTATACGTGTCGGGGTCAATGAACCATCTAGAGGTCGAGGTGACCGATGCGGGGTCCTTTCATCTCCTGAATGCCCATCGTGGTCAAAATGATGAGTGTGGTCGTGGTCGTGATTCTGATTATAGTGAAGATGATCATGCCGTAAGTCTGCCCCTTGCGGCCTGGAAGATGAAGGAACACGAGGCTGAGGCTGATTAGGTTCGTACAAAGATTGAGCTGCAACAGTTTCCCTATGCCACTGCTCTTGTTCTTGCTGTCGCCAATCTGCAAGCTGCTCTGGGCTGAAGTGAGGCTCAGAATGAACATCAGCAGGGACAAAAAGTTCTTGTTCTTCGTATTCTTGCGCAGCCTGCTGTAGTTCGATGGGAGTCGTTCCAGGAAGGCGGTCTACGGGCTGAGATGGTATTCTGTGCAAAAGACCAAACCTTTGAGAAGCGAATATTAGTTCCTTGAGAACACTTCCTCGCCCTGAGATATACGGACTAACCCAAATACACAACCTAAAAGACCCTCGCCACCCCAGTGTCGATTAGGTATTAGGACAACTTCACGGAGGGCGCTGAAGAAATGGTTATCAACACATGGTAAAGAAAATGTAGTACGCACTCGAAATCATGGGAGTAAACGTACACCCTCAGAGGCTTATCAATATGCTAGAGAACACAAGTTAATTGAGATACCCTTGAGTGGACGGAAAGCGTACCGCCTCGACCAGATCATAGAAATCATTTTCTGCGTTCAGGACACCCCCCGACCAACCTAACCGAACTCCGTGAACACGAAACTTCGAACACTTGGATTAAATTTGCACACCTAAGATCCAATCACCCATAGGTACAAGGCCCGCGCTCTCAGCAGGGCTTCCTTCAAGGACATCCAACACATGCCAGACATTGTCAGTGGCAGTCTCCGGTTCACACATCCGCATACTCAAACCCAGTAAAGATGGCTGAGGGGAAGACTCATGATTCGGAGATCCGTCCAGGTCTGTTTGCGACTGAGACCAAGCTCGAGAGGGAATGATTGGGACGACTAGATTTGAAGCTAAGCGCCCTGAATTTAAAAGTAGGTATCCTGCCGTACCTCGCGTATGTTGATTTTTAGTGTTCCAAATTAATAAGTTCAATGTTCTTCCCTCGTGTTGTTCGACGATCCTCTCTAACTGCAAAACATCGATATTATGATTGGGTGACAACGAATCTCCTTCAAATCCAACAACGAAATCAAAATAGGGCTCAATCGTTGTTTTGGAAGCGGGAGATAGAGGAGTGACTCTGAGAACATGTAATGCGCGTGACGGTGGGTGAAACTGTGATGTTGACTGGCCGGCTCCCATGGATTTTGAACGTAGTTGAATACGAATATTTGATAACTGGAGTGCTGGAAGCGCGTAGTGCAAGTTGTTAAATAAGTTGCTCAATGTCAACGTTCATTGCAAGCCCATGTTATGCAATCAGGCCTGGTAAATGCTTGAACAAACACTCTTGTACGCATCAATTGAATATGCGGCCACAAGAAGGCACCTGGCGTTTGGTAGCAGTTTGAAGTATAGGTTTTATTTATGTAAATAGCGCACGACTTCTAGAAAGAATCAAGAGCCGTAATTCATGGCTGAGTATAGGTAGTGCGACGCAGCGTGAATTCTGTTACACCGAGTCGTGATCATTCCAACGCGGCCTGTAAATCGATTGTGTGAGCTGAATGATCATTAATGGAGACAGAAATATTCCAGGACAAAGTTGACATGAGAGAAAGAAGTCCACACGAATACATAATTCATGCCACTTCTCGGCTGAAAATGCGATCTTTATCGCAAGACACTCAGTAGTGCTGGCAAAAGAATTAGGCATTGTGGTTGGTTTCTAGGGTGAACGGACAGTTGCTCTTCTTGCTTGCACAAGGGCCCCCGAGAAGGTAGATTCATATATCCTGGGGGAACACGGCAAGACTCCGTCGAGGAAACAAGGATGTAAGTCTTGAGCATCTCAGTTAACCAGAGAGTTACACTTCTCGCTTCGTCCTCTCTTGGCTTGGGACGGAGTCAGTGTTCGTACAGACAACTGACCTGGCTATTCTGCTCTGGGTGCTATTTGCAACCAATGACATGAGGTCATTTGAAGGCGATTATCGGACATTGTACAGAAAGAGTACATGGCTCGCGGATAGCCGGCGGTCGCAAGGTCGGGTAATCCAATTTTCCAAACCCTATGAGACTTGCCAACTTGAAACAGTTGAGGTTCAGTCCATCAACACAATCAAAGAATGAGGACTATCGTTGGTTGGGGCTATCGGTGAGATCATGTGGCCGATGACATGAGCTACTGCGCCAATCCTTCGAGTCCTCGCAGAGTATACGATTCTATTAAAGGAGCACACGTCAAAAAAACAGTTTCGAAGGGGAACGAGATAGAAGGACCCAACGAAAAGGTTTTCCGATTTCGTAAGTCCTATAGCAGTTACGACAATGTACATAGGGGACTTGGCTGATAAGCATCAATGGGCGAGAGATCATTGTGGAGGATTGCTTTGCTTCAGTCCATTAGTGAGGCCTAGTAAGGAGCATAATCAGACAAGTGGCACTCTAGATTCAACACGACTGGACTCGGTGGAGTGGTACTGTGAATCCGAGCACCAATGTACGCCTCGGGGTAGAAATATATCGGCCAAGTATCTGCTGTACCACTCAAGAATACCTTGTCGGCCAGCTGGCGGATGTTAATTTTGCTGCTAAGTCGACATTGTTACTGTACAGTGAATGAACGATTATTAGTGAACCTCAGGTGAACCTCCAACTACTCAACTCGAAATTCGTGATACACGTGACAACCTCAATTTTTTCAACCAACCATCAATTCACCCCATTGAAGCTCAACGATCTTGCAGGTCGGCGTGGAGAACGACCCAAGTTTTGCGGAATGCTGCGGTGAGAAACTGCGTTTATATGAGCATAGTTGCATGTATCTAACATGCTTGTCAAGCTGACTTATGTCCCTTTGCCGGCACTTACTCTCTCAAGGCTACATTACACCACTTATTCACCACCGTCTTGCCGTTGTACTCAGAAGTTCTTCTGATGTTGCAACCACCATTCCTATTAGATTTACAGGCACCCGACCCAATGGCCTTGCGTTGCAACCACGGTTTCGGGATGACGCAACGTCCAAACACACGTCGTCGGCTATGGTGGAGTCGCCGTCAATTTATTCAAAGGAGTCGACATCCACCTCAGTCAATGCGAAGACATCTTCAAAGACGAAGCCCATTACCGGGAGTATGTATAAGGAATTACGTACGCACAGCCGACATTTGGTTTCCAATCTATCTTCCACTTCTTACCTCAAAATCCTGGCCGAAGCCCTGGTCAACGACCCAGAGTTGGCTAATTGTGTAGTCAGGGACATTGTAGAGATATACGGGGGAAAGGATTTCCGCCGGACCTACATGTTGCAGGCCATCCTGTCTCGATGCTTCTTTGCATTGGATCGTTCTGTAGTGGTTTCGGTTCTTCAGCGCCTTAACGATACTCCGACCGGACTCACTTTCCTTTCACTGGACACTCTAGGGCGGCTGGCGAAGATGATCGTGTCGACAGAATCCTCCACCCAGATTGATAAGCTACTCCTCCAGTCTATCTGCCCTATCATCTCTACCCGCGCAGCAAGTTGCGAAGCACCCAGCGGTGCGCTTTCTGCCACCTATGATCCCCCGGGAATAATATATATTGCCTTCGGATTCATACGCCACCTCCTCAAAATGTCTCATCAACAGGAGGCACTGTCCTTATTCCAAAACCTTATAAATTCTAGGCATATTCCGCCAGAGACTATTCAGGGATTGGATAGCTCCTCCAACGACGTTGAAATCATTATCTGCATAGCCTTGGCGAAAGCCAGTCTTCATTGGAACTGGAGGACTTTGGCGATAACCTTCGTCAATAGCCTGCTCGATCTTCCTGGTACCCCTCATCAATCTATCATCGACCTTAATCTTGACATCATCTACACGATAATGGATACCCCAACCCCTAGCGATATGACTGGATGCCGGCATCTAATCTGCAGAGTTCATCGTCATGCGCCTGTACCAAATGGCGTTGTCCGACAATTTTACACTAATGCGGCAAAATGCTCAGCGGGTGAAGAAGCCGAGGCTTTGTACCAATTCACAAGAACCAACTCCATCCTCGACCAACATCACTATCCTCCTCCTGACGGTCCGGCTTTGTCGTGGTTTATGTACCATCTCACGGCTAACAGCCGTAGAACTCATCTCTCACGGCAGCTTGCGTCAGAGGTGGTGCAGGATAATTTGCCTCTCCCTGTCCAATCTCGCGCGCGTTTCCTTGCAAACACGGCAACTCAGGGCTACGCAACGCTTGCACGAAGATTGTGGGAAAGATACTCTGTCGGCAATGACAAACATATCGTCGTTGGCAATCCCGCGCTGATGATACGCATGGTCAGCCTCTTTGCGCATCTTCGTCGCCAGACGAGAGCGAGCTTGACAGACCCGAACGTTCACCTAGTAGATGACGAGACTTTGCAGAGAAAGTCGGAGGACTTAACCATCTTTCTGACCCAAGTGTTGCAATCATATCAAGCACATCATACACCTTTGCTCAAAACTTCTCATCAAGCTTTGACGTCGCTTGCGAGAGCTTACTTTATCGTCGGAAAATATACGGAAGGTCTCGAAGTCTTCAAAGTCCTACTTCGACGTCAAGAACTTCCGGACATGTATGATATCAACGTCGCATTGACCGCGGTGGCTGAAGCCAAACCATGCTTAGCTGCGGCTATGATCGACCGAATGATCAAAAATGGTCTAGAACCTGACGCAGTGACTTTTGGCACGGTTATGCATTTTGCTCTCCTACGTGGAGACAAGAATGTAGTAAATAAGATGATGGAAAGAATTCATCGCCTGAAGGACACGCGATTGACACTCCAATCGGTCGCTGGTCTCATTCGTGCCACCGTATCCTCAGGCAGAGATGACCTGAGGCCCCGGCTGCGAAGTGTTCTAACGATGATCAGATCCTTGGGAGATCCTATGCTCTTATCGTCGCCACAGATAGGGAAGTACCTCGTATCTGTTGCCCTGCGCGAGCATGATTCTCTGATGGCATACGAGTTTTGGAGCCTGCTGTTGAGAGAGAGTGCGGAATGGAATGACAAAGAACAGCAGTTGTTGCGCCGCCGTATAGCTGACAGGATCAGACAGGATAGGGCCTGGCTGGAAACCGACCAGATGCTTGCCATGCTTGCGCAGCTAGAACCGTCACGGTGAGCGAAGGAGGGTGTCGGTATAGCTTTGTTAGGTAGATAGATATTACGTCCAATGGCCATATGGTGGTTGTTAAGTTAATTACCTAGGTTTGTTTCGTTCACATGGCGAAAAGTAGATCGTAAATTGAGAAGGATCTGCAGAAGCCTGAGTGCCAAACATGGTTGGTTCCTATTTTTTTTTTTGGACTTCACAAAAAGTACCGTTGAAGACCATTCATCGCTTCCGGATGAGAAGTTGATCTGATCGAACACGAAGTACAACAGGAATATGCCGAAATGTGGAAATAGGCCGGGTGATCCCTGGATGTGAAGAGACTTGTTCTCGTGACAGATTTTCGTGCAAGTTGTATCCATGGGTATGAGTTTTTTATATGGTGCTCTTCCCGATTCAGATATATAAAAATCAAGGAGATTTGAGTTTGCCAGAAGCTGCAAATACCGTGGCACGAGAACAACAAACTTCAAATCCCATCCCCCTCAAAACAAGGAGCTGAATCGACAGAAAGCTCTACTACCCCGCAATTTGGTTTCCAGTCTCTCCCCCACATTCATGATCATGCCTGCTGCTCGTTCCAAAAAAGAGTCCAACTCAGCCACGCCTCCTTCCGATGACGGTCATATCTTGGAATCACACGCCGAAAACAGCAAAATCAAGAGAAAGTGAGTATATATTGTCCCGATTTTTCTCCGTGCCACTTTCTAGCACATCTTGTTCATCTTCCCCGCATTCTCCCCTCACTTCTAATAACTCCTCATAAATTGCCCTTATAAGTTGCCATTTTCATGTTATTCTGATTCCCTGGCTATGTAAATGAGAACTAACTTGGATTCCTTTGCATCTGCTGACAGGAGACAGTCTCAAAGTAGGCCGAGTTATCTGGTGTTGATTTAATCTCATTTTTCTACTCTTCTAGGCTGCGATGCATGCAGGGCCCGCAAAGTCCGATGTGCTAGAGAGAATCCAGATGATCCAAAGCAATCATGCAAGCATTGCATTACGCTCGGTATACCATGCACCTACGACTATCAACCCAAAAAACGTGGACCTCCCAACCTGTAAGCGTCGTTTCACGAGTGCTTACGACTTCTGATAACAACCACCATTTCCTGTAAGTTATCTCCGCCGTCTGCAAGAAGCGCAGGCAGCAGCGAACGGACCAAACCAGATTGAAGAACGAAATGACCCAGACCAATCAGCCTCACCAGCCTCTACTACCATGTCCAGCCCCCCACAAGATATGTTGTCTCCAACTATTAGCTCGCAGAGTCCTTTGCTACTTGATCCATCTGTTCCCATGATACCAAATCCTCCATCGCGATATCCAATTACAGCCGACACTTATCATCCGCACTATCCTTCTTCGCCCCCAGCATTATACAATGGATCTCACGCAATGGACGCTTCGCCGAACGGTAATACCCTACTTAACTCACCGAAAGGTGATGATCCTCAGACGTACCCAGAGCCCTTTGATTCATACCCCATGTACAACTGGTCGTACAAACAGCAGCAAGTACTACAACCACCGACCACTATTCCACCTTTGTCGTATTTTCATCGTCCTCATCGTTTGGAGGAAATTGCACCGCGTGATACCATCTCCCTAATCATTGCTCTTTTCTTCGACTTCGTATACCCTCTCACGCCATCCATCCATAAGCCTTCCTTTATGGCAGACCTTCATTCACGACGGGAGGAGCGCGATCCTCTATTCTTTGCGTTAGTCATGTCGACAGTCGCGTCGACGCTCGTGCAAGTTCCACGATCTTACGTCCCAATGGAACGTCCCGTAGTGAGGCGCCTGGCACAGGTACGTCCTTCTGATACCCCGCATGACATGATGCACCTCAACCACACTATAATAGACGTGCCACGAAGCTAGTCGCCACATCACCGTGGCATCCTACGACCCTCCATCGTCTACCCACGTTGTTATTCGCTACTTGTCAGTCTTGGTCGTTTCTTCAATCATATATATCCTTACCCAGCTTTCAAACCATTTAGTGATTGTATATATCATTTTTGCGAGGGTCACGATGCCACTCAACATGCTGCCTTCGGCGAAGCTGCACATATTGCAGTGACGTTGAGAATGCACGAAGAATCGGCCTACGAAGGTCTTGATCCTATTGAATGCGAAGTCAGAAGGAGAATTTTCTGGCTGCTATTCGGAGGTTAGCCCATCTGGTCATGATAAACCCTATCGACCCTAACTCAATATCTATGATATGTCCAGCGGATAAATCGATGTCAATACTTCTAGGACGACCAATATGTTTGCGTGATGAGGATTGCACCGTGCACTTCCCAAAAGAGCTCGATGATGAGTAGTACGTAAGAGGATTTCCAGAAACTTACCTACCATGACCGTTCTGCTGCTGTAGCATCACTCCCAGCGCATATCTACCACAGCCACACGGGAAAACTGCCATCGTCTCTGGGCTGAACTACACATCAAGGATATTCGCTCTCTTGGGAGAGATTTTGGTCCGTATTCGGGTGGATAAACGTTCACCGCCTCGCGGCCAGTTCGCTACAGCCAGACTTGAGGAGGTCCAGTCATTGCACGGCCGGATACTCGCTGCACTGAGCCACGCACCAGAGCCGCTGCGCTTGAAGCAAACAAATACTCAGTCACAGTTGCCCCCAGAATATGGAGGTGCTGGGTTCCGACAGGCAACCTTTGCGGAAGTCAAAGACTTTTTCGATAACCCGAACGCTTCCCGGGCGAATGCTTTGAACCCTTTCCTCGTCATGCAAGCAAATCTGTATGTCACTCAGGTAATATACGATCACTAGATTATATTTGTAGTCCCCGACTGACGATCCACGCATAGCAACTGGTTCGCTTTGTTATCGAACAGTATCGCGACGAGCTTCTTGCGGCACTCCAATGCACGGTTGATGAACACAAAATGGCAGAAGACCGTGAAGCCGTCGCAAGTGATCTTCTCAATATCCTTCATAGGTGGGGTTCATCTATCCAGTGTTTTCAGACTCTTACCATTCCATCTTAGTATCCCCATTCAATCAATCGCGACTAATGGCCCGAGTTTGGTCAGTATTTCAAGAGCAAATCATTTGGGAGTATCCCTAACGCAGCCTATAGGTTCACAAGGTTCGCTTCGTCGCGTCTACATTACTGGATGCAGTACGAAAGGCAGAAACCGCGCCGGCATCAGCAGCACGTGCACATGCATATCTGTGTAAGAATAAATTTATACGATAACGCTGTCGTCAATCACTTAAATTTCTCGTGCAGGGGACTTCTTGAGTATTCTGTCAGAAATTGAGAGAAACTATCTGTTCGTATCTTCCCTCTTGACTGAACTCTCATAAGCTAACTCGAAACGAAGACTGGACGACGACCGAGACTCCTCCAGCGGTGATGGAATGCCAGGCATCAATTAACTGAGGCATTTGTGATTTATCGTATGAACTGTATTTTTATTTCTGGACTGTATCCTCATCTGTAATAAGTCTTGGACCCTAACTATTATGTACTTGTTCACTGTTGTTTTTAGTTGCTTTCGGTACAAGGATTTGACATGCTTTCCACTCAGAACAGATTTCACAACGTCAATCGAAGTTACCCTACATTTTTCCTATATATTCAGCTGATTTACTTTCATAAAACCATTGACTTCCAAACATGTCATGGCAATGCAACAAAAGCACGTCATTGCATTCGCTGAGATCAAACTGTGGAGTAGGCCTTCCTGGTAACTTCATATCATAAGCTGAAGATTCAATAGTTTTCAATTCGCCTGAAACCAAGTCGAACGAGGTTCAAATTTGACAGAAACGAGGCAACGCCACATCCCCCTGAAGATGTAAAACAAACAAACATCTTGCTGCATTCCGACTTCCGAGTCTGATAGAGAAGATGGAAGTCTTCTCGGAGGTATTAGATGAAAGTCGGGTAGAACTCCCCGAAAGATATGGAGTCAATCCTTGACTCGTCTCAGGCTTGCACTGGCTACATACTGCGACGCTCGGTCTGCTAATTTAGGGAACGCGTAACTACTGCTGTCGTGACTCCATGTTACTGGATCTCCCTAAAACAGCCAAAAACCTTTTCTCAAAGGTCATCTACCTGACTATATTATCTATCAACATGCCAGAGGCCATGTGTGGTGGGTAATCTGATCAGCCACCATCCCAAAACCTCCCGAAATGACATCCGCAGGGAGAAAATGACATCCTGTTGCACAGCACCAGTGACCAGTGCAATAGTTTTCACTCCCAGCCAGAGCCAACGCAGATGATTGGCTGCGATTGGGCGTTTTGGGAGATGCATCGGGATCAGAGAAAACTCTTCCAGTCCTCGGATCCCCCCGATCGTGTTTTTAAGCGATCACAGCGCCGACAATGAATGATATAGAGTAACGTGGCAAACCAAGTCTAAAAGCCACGAAATATGAAGTTTTTAGAGGCCGAGAGCTTGTTTGAGCTTTCTCCTTCCGTCCGCTTGATAACTTATCTGTGCTAGGGGCGCTCACGCGTCGTGAAATTTCTTACCTAGGACCAGATGGAGGTGTGAGATTTTGAGAAGGCCAGCCTAGTGCAGTTCTTCACACATTCGAGTGATCCATTGTTAACGTGTGTTGATGGTCTAGGCCGGAAGCTCCGACAAGGGCAAAGGCTGGTGATTAGAGCAAATGGAACAAATACCTCGCGCCCTGCGACAGCCTGCGACATACAAAATTTGGAAGCAAATGTAAGTGGATGTTTGTTAATTGGATTTCCCTCGGAGAAACTAGCCGAGATGAGCAATGTTGCTTAACAAGGTACTAAAATGGGTGACATCGGGGCAATCAAGGCATATTCAATCGTGTAACCGTACCACCTCCAGTGTTACCGTCAAATGCGAAGAAGTTTGCGATTGGAGGTTCACGAGCAGCAAGGGCTTTGAGGATGTCTTGAGCTAGCATACCTCCAACTATCGCGCATACTGGAGAAAATTCGTGAGCTGCCGTTGTGGATATTGACCTTTTAAAAAAAGAACATTCATCCAAGGTCGAGAAAAGTCGTGCAGTATTGCTTACTCGATGAGATCTTGAGGTGCTTTAGTAAGAACTTGTTTATTGACGTCGGCCGTTGATATCAGGGAATTGGCAATTGTCTCCAGCTCACGAGCCGCACTTTCGTTATCAGGAAGAGTACCATCGTGTAGTGATTGATACTGCCATATTGCTTAATGAAGTGCGTTATGAAAAGAGAGATGAGTATTCTTGAGTCCACATACCAAGAATAGAAAATAGTGCTGCAGGATTGACCTCCTTAGTCTGCCTCTTTGTCATCCCTGACCATTGATGACGTAGAGCCGTCTGTAGGGTTGTGTATACAGCAGTTTTCTTGATATTCTGTGGCTTCTCTTTGAGAGCCGTGCGGTCCCTGCCAAGATTGAACGGATAAGACGGGATTGAGAACAGACTTCAGCTGCTCGTGGTTCTCCGAAGTGTTACCGTAGGGCTCACGGGGAAATGTAATCATGGCTCAGGAGATCACAGAAGATGTAGCCAAGCAGGCCAAAAGTCCCACCCGCATAAAACGGTTTTCTAAAACGTCGACAAACGTCGTTCATTCGAATCTAGACGGAATTCAAGTTCAAAATGCGAACAATCGCGGAGATCATATACTCACAAGATCGTCTCGATCCCAATCGGTAACACATACCAAGTCAACTGCCTGAATTAACGCATCGAAAGCCTCGCCTTCCAAAGCTGATACATTTGACACAGTCTCCACAGTCACAAGGGGGTTCAGGCTTTCAACTCTCGATTTAGCGGCGTGAAGTCTCTGAAGTAGGCACCCCGATGTATTGCTAGTAAATGTCCGCACTGATCTGAAGGGATGGAATCTCACTTTCTTTCCTACATCTTCGTCTCTAAAGAGAAAGCCGGCCCCGAGATCTTCCTCGGTGACTTCTTCGTTATCAACAATGATTAATTTGCCTATCCCGGCGAGTACCATATTTTTTATAGCTTCGGTTGCAGTCCCTTTGAGTCGCACGACGAGAATCGTGGCATTTCGCATCCTATCGTGCTCATCAGTATTTGCTTTCGAATTTGAAGTTAGTTGACTCGAGGGTGATACACCTTTGCTGAGCCTCTAACCCCCAGAGTCGCATCTGACGGTCATACCGACTGGCCTCCTCTTCCGTCAGCTTATGGTTCGGTTCACCATCGGCAGTGTTTGAATTGTGCTCAACAGAATGAGTGGCCATCACAGATAAAATGCAGGGGAGTGAAAAGGGTCAGGCCACTGGAATGTACGTTTTGGGAGAATCGTCCAATTGAAGAAGAAACGCGCAAGTCAAAGTCAGCCGTCAAACAGTAGCCTCGTCGAGACGCGTTCAAGTTCTCGGCAAGTTCAAGTTCCGCCCATCCACTGGCATCCTGGAATCGAAACCGTCTAAGTACTTAAGTACCTATGAACGACCACCCTTTTCACAATTGCGCAGATCTCTATTTCAGGCGAGGGAGTGATTAACGAACGTTTACTACTAATCTCAATCTCAATCTTATTCCATCACTGGCAGGTGACCTCAGTTGAATTGTGCCAACGCACGACCAACCATTTTCTCCGCTGTACCTTATGGTTTCGTTTGACTGTATAGTCATAGGCTCTGGTCATGCGGGGAGTTGTGCGGCGCTCTCTGCTGTTGAGGCAGGGTGTAAGAGTGGTGAGCTGTTCGTGCCAAACCTGCAACACATTTCTCTCACATTTCATCAAGTCCTCCTTGTGGACAAATGCCCTGAGGAATGGGTTGGAGGAAACGGGTATTTTACTGCTGGTGCACATCGGACAGTACATCAAGGACTCCAGGATATCCTCACGGTCGTTCGGAATGTATCCCAAGAGACTGCTGATAAGATTGATATGGCTCCGTATAGTCACGACGATTATGTATCTGACATCATGCGCCTTGGAGGTGGAAAGTCGGACAGATCGCTTGTTAATGCTTTAGTGGACAATTCGCGCCAAATTATAGCATGGTTAGCGACGCATGTTGGCGTTCCGTTCACGTTATCTTTCAACAGACAGGCGTATGAGGTGAACGGCAGGCAAAAGTTCTGGGGAGGCATGGTTCTGAGCGTCGAAGAAGGTGGAAAGGGTCTGATTTCTGCCCACCAGCGCGCGTTGAAGAGGGCTGGTGTAGAGACATGGTTCGATACGCCTGCGCTATCCCTCGTGGAGAAAGATGGAGCTATACGCGGTTTAGTGGTCAGGAGGGACGGTCAAGAATTGGAGCTTGAGACTTCCTCTGTCATTCTTGCTGCGGGGGGGTTCGAAGCCAATGCTTCACTGCGTGCCAAACACCTGGGACCCGAATGGGAATTCGCAAGAGTACTATTTCCACTCCATGACGTCATAACGCCCTATTAAATGCGTTAATCTAGGTTCGTGGAACTCCTTACAACACGGGTGACGGTTTCACGCTTGCCCAGGCTGTTGGCGCCAAATTAGCTGGTGACTGGGCTGGCTGCCACAGCACTGCATGGGATGCAAATGCACCCACCAGTGGTGGTGCCCGCGATCTCACAAACCAATTCACAAAGTCTGGATATCCGCTCGGTATAATGGTGAATTCTAAGGGACTCAGGTTCGTGGACGAGGGTGAGGATTATCGGAATTATACATATGCTAAGTTCGGAAGGGCTATCCAAATGCAGCCTGGTAGCTTTGCATTCCAAGTATGGGACTGTAAAGTTATTGACCATCTTCGAAAGGAAGAATACGGAGATGGGATAGTAGAAAAAATCTTCGCAGATGATATCAACATATTGGCTGATAAGCTTGCCACGAAGGGGTTGGAAAATAAGGAGAGCTTCCTAGAGACGGTGTATGCGTTCAATGGAGCTGTACGACATTATCGAGCGGAGCATCGGGATTTGCATTGGGATCCTGCGGTGAAGGATAATCTTTCTACCCAGTCTTTCGCCGTTCAATTAGGGCTCCCAAAATCTAATTGGGCACTGACGATCGACGAAGGGCCTTTCCTAGCAGTTAAAGTGGCTTGTGGAATCACTTTTACGTTTGGGGGCCTGGCGATTGAACCCGAGACCGCAGGCGTGCTACGGGACTCTACAGGTAAGAAAATTGAAGGGCTTTTCTGTACTGGCGAGATGGTAGGCGGTCTGTTCTACGACAACTATCCAGGAGGGAGTGGTTTGACTGCAGGAGCCGTTTTTGGACAAAAAGCGGGTCGAAGTGCTGCTCAGATGTTGTTAAGCCCCGCATCGTAGGCAGTATAGCCTTCGCTCTTTTCCAATGATGAAGGTGGGCTACCGTCTGTTTGTCACAGAGTCAACTCACTCAAGTCCCGATGACAGCCAAGAGGATTTACCGATAAATTACAGAGAAGACGGTTGCCAGGATTTGGCCGAGACTGTGACCTGCGCCAAACTTGTGATCGTTTGGCCGAAAAGTGGCATCCTCTACACTGGAGTGGACCAAACGTGTGTAACTCGTTACAGGTAAATCATTCGACCGGAAGGAAAGTGGTCAAGACGGCGAAAACCGTTAGAATGTAATGTTGATCGACCCTTGATCGACCCAAAGCAAGTCCAGTGAGGAAAATTCGGGTGAAATCCAGCAGAACCCAAAGCTCAGACCCATGGCCGTTGGTGCGATTCCTGGACGGAGGCCTTCGTTCAAAGGGCTTGTGCTGCAGACTGACGCCAAGCATTGGTTTCCTTTTGGGACGTGGGTGTGACATGGGACCGATCCCCCGATCCCCCGAATAGGTTGTTGGCTTCAGGGCCGTTGGGCTGAAGCAGAGTGGCATCGCAATAGCAAAGCCACTGTCAGGGATTCGCTGGAGGCGTAGTCGTCCACTGCCTTCAAGTGGCATTGGCCTGTCTTGCACTGCCGTCTCCACCCGCGTGTATCTGGAGGTGTCGTATAACGTAACATCTGGTGGTTTCTTGTACATGCCAATCAAGATTCCAAGTATAATTATATATCTCACCAGACATCAGAGGGTGATGAAAATAACACAGCCTAGTCAACAGGTACATTCGTGCTATTCGTGTCCACTGGGCCAATCCACATGGTATTGGTAGCATTGTCCAATCTGGGCGTGATATGATGTTCCGCTTGCGGGTGATCTGCGCGGCATGGCGGGGGTGACTACTGTGCGACAAATTTTCTCGATCTGGTGGAGACAGTGGAGAGTGATATTACCCGGAGGGACATATAATGAATCAGGAAAGTTGTCCGAAAGGACGGACTCTTGAAAGTTGGATGAGAGAGACTCGTTATGCTGGTGACATTGGGCTGGAGTTTTGATGAAGGTCGAACGGAGGAAAGCGCGGATTCAGGCCGAACACTAAGAAATGCTCCACGGCCTTCACGAACCTATTCCTTACATGAGGAGAGACGTAGGGTAAAAGGCCAGAATCTGAGTTGCAGTGAGATGTACGTCCGACTCCAGTGTCATTGCCTACTGTAATGTAAGGCCCAGGTTAGTTTCAAAAGCAAAATATTCTCTTGATGGCCACTTCGTACCTTGCGAATTTCAGTTAAGCGTGGCATGAGTAATGAGAAAAGACCGTATGCGTCAAGTCAGCGTTGAAGACCTGTTTGTAGACTTTCTGGAGGTATCGGGGGGCTTGCAGTGCTCGAACAGCCAGTCCACTACAACAACATAGTTATATTATAGATCTCGTCATCGCGAGGGACCTTTATGCCGGTAAGACCGGTATACAGGGGTTGTCATGAGTGTTGTCCTGGGCGGCCATCATGGCTATGGAGAACCGTAAGGTTTGACTGGGTTTTTGTGCGGATTTCGATTGCATGGAGCAAACTAAAACGGTTTTGAGCAGATAAAGCTGTGGTCAGCCAGGCACGTTCAGATTCGAACTGTGACATCACGCAGTCTCACTGACTGTATATATTTACTAGTCTGTCAAGCATATAGTATGTCCTTTCTCTCTATGTCCATAACGCCATTTCAGTCTTCGTCTCATGTCCTTCGCTGCTGTCGTGCATGAAGCTACTGCTAATCGTCATAATTCTCCAGTTCAGCACGATAACCCCCCCACAGACGATAATACTTTCAACCAACTGACTGTGGAGCTTCCCCCATTGCGATTAACATATTTCAGAAGCCCACCAAATACACCATCTGCCAGGACAGGGCCCCCGCGTTCCTTGTCATACGCTTATTCCTTACCAAGTTCACGAGGCACCAGCAAATACGAGAATGGTAATGTTACATTTGCAGATAGTACCGACGATGGAGGATTCTCTCCTCAATCAACCTTCCGAGGCGTCTTGGAGCACGGAACTCCTGAATTGGACAGGAAGGGCAAGAGGCGTGAGCGTACGTTAGACGATCGGGATGGCTGGAATCCTATGCGCTGGTTTCACGAGTCTCCAAAAGACGAGGCACCTGGGTTTGACTTCGGGGTCCCGGAGAAAGAGGACCAAGTTAAGAGTGAAACAGGAGAGGAAATGCCTTCCTATAAGAAGCGTACGCCTGATGAGGAGGTGACTAGTCCGACGTCTCGAAAATCAGTTCTACAACGGGCGTTTTCCGTACCTCATGCTTCACAAGAACCCAAGCCTGGCCGTGCTAGATGGAGCCGTCTACGTTCATTGATACCGCAGATAATTCACCACGATGCTTCGGTCACCTCTGGACCATCGGTGACCTCCAATTCCGTCAATATCACAGACGAGCTCATCACCGGCGGGCTATCAACTCTAATGCTGCGTCTATGGTTTGAGCGAGACGAGAAGGGACACCGACGCGTCCCTGTCCTTTTTCATCGCCTTCGAATCCGAGTGAGTGACAGCTTACATCCCATGCATGACCAGAAATCTGTCTTCCGGATTGAATGCGAATATGCTAATGGGGCTGCACGTTGGGTCGTATATCGTCAACTTCGCGATTTCATCTCCTTACATGCTCATTACACTGTTGCCAACGTTTATAATCGACACGTTCAAGTTGACAAAATGCCAGAATTCCCACGTACTAGTACGTGTCCTTTAAAGGGCTTTACCCGAACATCTAACAGAGCGGAACAGGTCTTCCTTATCTCAAGTTTTTGAAAAAGGGGGGTCGTGAGGTTGGACATGCTGATTTTGCACGCCTTCAACGGGAGGCGCTTGAGACCTATCTTATAGATCTTATTAGAGCAGTCGTATGTTCAACCAGTTCCCCTCGTTTAATTCATTTATTACCATTGTCCCCTAGATGTTCCACCCTTCTTCGAATCGACTGGCTGGCTTCCTCGAACTCAGTGCTCTCTTCATATCCCTCGCACAGTCAGGTGGCATACAGTACAAGGCTGGCTTGCTACAGATTGAATCCAGCAACAACGGTGGGGGAGGCTTCGGGCGTAAATCTGTTGGCTGGAAAGCTAAGAAAGAGGCCAGGTGGTGTGCGATTCGGGATAGCTATCTCGTAGTTATGGAGGAACCTGGGGAGGTACACCTGTCGTTTGCCTCATCGGTTAAAGTACTCACCTATATCATCTAGCTCGATGTATGGGATGTTTTTCTTTTAGATTCAAGTTTTGCCATCGAACGGCCGAAGCGGTACTATCGCCAGGGCCTTCATCTTTTACATGCAGATACTTCAAACGAAGCGATCACGGCCCCTAATAAAGCGCGGCCCAGATTGAACATTACACAGGATAGCGATCACACGTCGCTGATAGGTTCAATCAAGAGTAAGGTCTCAAAGGTATTCAATGTCGATAGCCACCAGCGTGCGACAGCTACAAGTGACGCCAATGCTGGTGGTGATGGGTATGCCTCATCCTCGTCATCTATGATATCACAACCAGCGCCCCCGATGCTTGACCCTTCAACGAATGCCAATTGTCTATCTGGAGATCCAGAACATCCGGTTGAATCACAGCCACTCGATGATAAGAAAGGGAAGAAACACTCTACCGATGTGTCGAAGCATACGTTCTATATCGTGAATGCGCAAATGCGGCTTAAGCTCTTTGCTCGCAATGAGGTGCGACAGAATTGTCTTGAAATCCGGTGGTATGTGAACACGTTACCTCTGTTAGCGCCAAATGCTGCAATGGATCGCAGCGCTCGAAAAGGTCGCGGCATCATCACCTTACGTTAGCAAGAATCGATTTGGTAGTTTTGCGCCAATTCGAATGAATGTCGCTGCCCAGTGGCTGGTTGATGGTGTAAGTTCGCCATGCGACTAGTTCCCGGTTCATGGCTCACCTATATTACTGTGACAGCGAGATTATTTCTGGAATGTCTCCCGTGCAATCCTCCTTGCACGCGAATCAATTTACATCCATGATTGGTGGCTATCGCCGGGTAAGAACCATGTATACCCCTTTCACCCGTTGGTTGACCTCCATAATGTATCCGCAGAAGTTCAGATGAGACGGCCGAACAAGGATCGATATCGACTCGATCGGCTTCTGGAACGAAAAGCTAAGGAAGGAGTCAAGATATACATCATCCTTTAGTGAGTTCCATTGATCTCGAGGCGGCCTCTTTTGAATAGCTTAATTCTCCCACAGCCAAGAGGTCTCGAGCAGATACACGCCAACTGATAGCAAGTACGGACCGACGTTCTGCTTCTCTGCTTTGATATTTCTCCGAAATTAAAGCTGATCGGATTCACACAGCTATTCTAAGCAACGGCTAGTGTCATTGCATCCTAATGTCATGGTTCAACGGTCGCCGTCTCATTTTCAAACTGGCACCTTTTATTGGGCACATGTGCTGATTTTTTACTTCTGCTGTGATGTTTTCAGGTGACTGACATGCTTTTAATCCTAGCATGAGAAGATGTGTGTAATCGACCAAGTAATTGCATTCATGGGAGGCCTCGACCTCTGTTTCGGAAGGTAGCGGTTCCATTAATTAGGAAGAGGGTCTGCTAATTATACTCCATTAGATGGGATACACCACAGCATGTCCTCACAGATGATACAGAAGATACTGAGCGATCAGAAATTTGGCCTGGTAAGGGATTAATCAAATAACGATCGTTGTGAATTTATTATTGTCATCAGGGAAGGACTACAGCAATCCCCGCCTATCAGATTTCTATGATCTCCATAGACCGGAGGAGAATATGTATGATCGAAGGAAGGTCCCCAGAATGCCCTGGTAGGAACATCTCTACCTGGAGCATCAGCTCTTAAGATGATCCTGAACTGCTTCAGGCACGATGTAGCCATGCAAGTGGTCGGGCTGCCTGCCCGAGACATGGCACGTCACTTTGTGGAACGGTGAGCAACCAGGAAGCCTCTTCACAACAAAGCATTAACTGGACGTTTAAGATGGAATTATCTGCTGAGAATCAAGGTCTACTTTCGTTCTGACTCACCATTCCATATTTATTCTAACGAGGAGCACAGAATCACACTCGGGTAATGCCTACCTTATTGCCACCGCCAGAGTTTAGGCCCGGTGAACTCACTAAAATGGGCCTGACGGGCACCTGCGAGATGCAGATATGTCGCTCCGCCGGCCCGTGGTCGCTCGGCACTCCAGGGAAAACTGAGCGCTCCATTCAGACCGCCTATCTTAAAGGTTTGTCCATGTCGCCTTCCTGATTTGTATGGAGAAACAATCCTCGTGACCAGCTATTCAACTGTCCGAACATTTCGTGTACATTGAAAATCAATTCTTTGTCACGTCGTAAGTTTCCCATTAGTGATGTATCGTGGGAGAGTGTTTACGCGCTCAAACAGAACTGTTGTGAACGATGTCAAGGTTGAGAATAATATCGGGAGTGCAATCGTGCATCGCATCATTCGCGCCCATCGCGACGGCACACCGTGGAAGTGCTGTATCCTAATACCTCTTCTCCCTGGCTTCACCTTCCCAGTAGATCACAGTGATGCAAGTGCGGTACGTTAAGTGCATTTCATGGTGTTGGCTTCGTTTCACTTGTTTGCTTCCAGATAAGAATTATAATGGAGTGCCAGAACCGCACGATTTCCCGGGGCCCTCATTCTATCTTTGCCCGCCTTCGTAAAGTAGGGATAAATGTGGGTAACACAATTTCCAGTTTGGCATTCCTGACCCTAATTCTTTAGCCGAATGACTATATCACATTCTTCTCTCTTCGTAATTGGGCCAAGATGCGAGGGGATGTCCTTACAACAGAACAAGTAAGCTTCTCTCCCAATGACTCTCAAGGTGCTCATCAATTTTCACGACAGGTTTACATTCATGGAAAAGTGTGCATTGTGGATGATCGTCTTGCAATAATCGGAAGCGCCAATATTAATGAACGCTCCCAGCGGGGAGAACGAGACTCCGAACTAGCTGCCATCATCAGAGATACTGACATGATTGACGGGTAAGTCGACAACATAATGTAGAATCCTGTGTTGCTCATACATTGCGAACAGTACAATGGGAGGTAAACCATTCAAAGTCGGACGTTTTGCACACACACTTCGCGTTCGCCTGATGCGAGAGCATCTTGGCATCGACGTTGATTCTTTGGATGAAGACGACCTGATGGCAAATGACCCTGCACAGCCCGAATACATGGAGACAAAGTGGGACCCTGAAACTGAGCAACTTTCTGGAGAGGAAGAGGGCGTCACGCATCTCAGGAGGCGGCGACATCCGGAAGATACCGTTCTTCAGGATAATCTAGATAGCGCATACCAAGGTGATTATCCTTTCCTCATCCTTTACGTTGAACTTAGCCTGTTGTTATAGCAGTCCACGCAACGGGAGAAGCCAGCCCCTCCAGGATCCTGCGTAAGGAGGGGTCGGTATATGACATACTCCCTGAAAGTGCCAGAGATATGACTATAGATGCGGAAGGCAAGACTTTTACACGCGAGGGCAATGAGGTGCCGGGGTTTTCTAGTTCTGTGGTGCCGACCCTCGAAGAAAGCACGGTTGTGGAACGCTGGCCACCGAAGGAGCAGACCGGTGTCCCTCCAGAAAAGGACAAGTTGCAACATCAGACGGTTAATGAAAGACCTCACACAGAAAAGAACTCTACAGTTTATATGAACGGCACCGCAAATGGGAATCCTCCAGAAATTCAGGTAGAGGACGGCACGCTATCAAGTGCACCTGGAAATGTCGCGACGTCCACACAGATAGATCATGCTTCTGGAGAAATTGATGACGACGAAGAAGAAAAGGCAGCACCAGGAGCTCGTACACCGTTCCGGAAATATCTCAACCACAAAACATGGGCATTGCAGACTCCAAGACCCTGTGTAGATCCAGAAGGCTTTGAGGATCCCATATCAGATGATTTTTGGAAGAACATCTGGCTTGCCAGCGCCGTGCACAACGTTCGTACTTCTTTCTTTTGTATATAACGTCACCTTGAAGGTCCCCGCATTCCAGACGGAAATTTATCGAAGGGTCTTCCACGCAATTCCTGATGATCAAGTCACTACGTGGAAACAGTACAAAGAATTCATCTTGCATCACGAGAGATTGAACAAAAGGGTATTTGTGTTATTCCCCTGCGTATTTGACTAGCTTTTGATTGAAATATGGTTAGCCTCGGGACAGTTTGACACCTGAGCATGTTTCTCATGTTCCGTCCGAATCTGGTGACGACACCGCTCCAGGTCAAAATACATTGCTTCTGCCAACGGAAAGCACAGATGCTATCTCGGTCGATGGAGCACGGCAAAGTAAAGAGAATAAAGACGCAGAGGAAGGCTTACCAATTCCCGCTGGAAGTTCAGAAAACGAGCCGACCGTAAAACCACAACGATCTAGCAAAGGCAGCGAGCCTTTTGAGAAATGGGAGCGCGACGAGATGGAGAAGCTTCTGGGCCAGTTGTGTGGTCACTTAGGTTAGTCGTTGAGCCGTGCTTATGGAATCGGAGAGCTGATTGTGGTTTGTTAGTTCTATTCCCTAACCATTTTTTAGAAGACGAAGACATCGCCAACAACTTCCTTTTCAATGCCGACAGGTAGGTTTTCTTATTTTACTCAGAATCCTTATTTCTAAGTTATTTGCTTAGGCTGTTACCCCTATCAGTTTACAATTGAAGATCCCTTTGAATTTAATACCGTACGCCAGAATACCACGCAGCAGATACCATTGTACACCAAGCATTATTTGTATACTATCCCTGCATTGACTAGTCTGACGATTCCAAGGTCTGAATATCTGTAATCCCACACGCCGACTGGCGCAAGGTTTCTGGGTCGAAACCTGGTCCTACTCACTGGGGTCAGTTATGGGATGGCCGCGCGATTGAACAGTCTTTCATCAATATCGCTGATTGGCTAACAATTATATATTCATCCTACTTCCAACTTCTTTGCTAGTATATCGGTTAGTACACGCGCTTGTCATTTATGTATTATAACTGGGCCGCGCGAAAGCTGGGTTCGACTCCCAGGCAGAGAGTAACTTTTTCTATTTCTCTCCTTCCTTTTCAACCCTAATTGCACGGCTAAGTAAGTACTAATTATGATAGTATGTTTGGAATGCGCTGGATATCGAGTTTGAACCCTGCTAAACTATGAGATAAAATAAGATGAAGCTCATCCAGAGCTCATCATGTGACACAAATATTCCAAAGTTGTACTACTTCACTCGGACTAGGCCCTTTGGCCCTTGAAGGGCACAACTTCCTGAACACCACCTGCGACGTCGACCTTTGTAGTAGGGACGCTATGGCCGTTTTGGATAACAGCGACCAAGACCTGACGCAGCTGTGGAATCTTATCACAGAACTCAGTGAACAGCTCAGTGAAAACCGCAGTGTTTCCGTCTCCCTGTACAGTCAAGCAGGGAAGATCAAGGTGAGTGCATTATCCTAATAGCTCTAGTGGTACTGAATGCTGCTAATGGACATAGAATCAGGCCGTACATTCTCAGACGGGTTTCGTCTTCCGTCGGTGAGTATTTGTGCTTCTTGCCATGCCGGGATGCAAATTCAATTCGACATTCATTCGCTCAAAGATTTAATTTGGATAAGACTCAAGGTTTGTTCTGTCATTGTTACTTTAATTGAATAAAACTTAAAGGGAAGCACTACATATGCAGAAGAATATGATGCCGAACTAGAACGCATGAACACGTCTATGATCGCCGACAACCAGGCCCTACAGCACGATAACAAGCAACTCAATACTTTGATTAAGGAATATGAACAGACCCTGGAGAACCTCATGAGTTGAGCTTCTATCTGCATCCAACAATTAATGATGCTAATATCAAGTTTTACCCAGGCACCTTCCGGAACCGTGCTGTATGTGTATAGCTCCACTTGGTCACGGCACCACAACTCATTTAAAATGATCATCTTTGCAGCAAGACGTTCAGGAGCGCGAACTGTCTCTGATCAGAGAATACGAAACTAAATTATTGGCACGACAAGAGGAGGACGCAACCCATGATCTATCGGCCAGTACAGCGGTTTCCGAATCGCTTGGACGAATCTCGAATCTCCTCCGTCGGTTTCTCCGCACCCTCGGTGGTGAAGATATAGATCCGCAAGTAATGCACGTTATCAATGATGAAGACAAGAAACGGGACCCACGTGGCCCAGTGACGGCGGCAGAATATGCTCTCGAAAGAGAAACTGAGCTTGCGCGTTTGGAGATGGAAAATGAAGAATTGCAACGGATGATGGGAGTCGTTGCAGCATACCCCCCGCGGAGAGCCAACTCTGATGCACGACCCACGTTTGAACCTCCACCTAGATCCGGTATGTCGCAACGTGTCTCAAGCATCAGCAGACTAGGCGGTGGGTTAGGGACTGTTGGGTCGTCTGGAACATATAAAGGAATGCACTCGCCAGGCTGAAGACAGGCTCTGTCATAAACGATAGGTACTTGCTATCTCAGAAAATGTGGCGTCCTCTTTTGCTGATCGACTGTTTGCAGCATCTTACAGCCACGATCCCGGCAATGTGATAAGTTTGGATCTCGCGGCTTGCAATTGGACCCGCGAAGGTCTGGAAGGTTCCATCTGCTTGATGTGCCTACTCGAAGGGGAAAAACTGAAGTTTCAAAGATCAAGTAGTGTGTACAGTACTCCCACCTGTCGAATGGAGCATGAAATCTTTTCCTTCAATCCCTCCCTCTTGACCACTAAATTTTCTACACACAAAGGTGTAGTACCATTACCTATTTTCACATGAACTACAAAGATACTCGACGAGACAAAATTCTTCAGATATCTAAATCCTGATATTCTCACTGCTCTCATGGACATTGGGCTCCAAGCTGCAACTCCAACTGGCCGATTAATTGCCCAAGTCGGGCCCTGTTTCTACATGACCTATGCCAATCGACTGTGGTTCTTGCTCTTTGCGCCAGGGAAGAGAGATTGTATTATGGGATATAGTGATTATATCCCGAAAACCAAGCCGGATGATGACGGCGATATGTACACAGAAATGGTGGCCGATGACGACGGCGTTAGCAAAGGGGTTTGATGTCGGACTAAGACTTGAACAGGAAGTTTCCCGAGGATGGCGGATGAAATTGGTTAGTATCACCAAGAAATCAGGTGGGTGGCAAGCATCGACAGCTCACACCCAAATTGAGTATTCACAGTACGCTGATGCAATTGTGATGCTTCCCGGGTCTCATCCAGTGCATAGTGCACCGTGCAGAGCCACCTCTCCTTAGACTCTCAAACACACAGCCTGAGCACTAGTTCGCGGGCAACAACCTACTCGTGAGGGGGATAGGCACTTGGGCATTCAGGTAGTCCAGCGTTGTATTGTAGTAGATATTCATGACATTACATGTGTATCACGACCACGTAATAGAATCCCAAACGTCTCGCAAGAGCATTCACAGGTACCACCACCAGGACACATCCTCCTTTCTCCCTTTCTCCCTTCCTCCTTGCTTGCTGCTTCTCCGTTTCCCCCTATTCTCGCTCCCCCCTTGGTATACATATGCAGAGACGCATCACATATTCCACTATCCGTGATCTAACCCATGTTCAAATACTGTATGCGCAGACGCAGTGGAGAGCGGGACGACTACCACTTAATCGACGTTGTTCTAATACTACAACAAACAGTCAGCTACGCCCTGAGAACCAGAAACGAAAGACTTGACGTACTGCACAGTATTCACCGTCGGTATTGAACTTGTCTAGAAAGATCAGGTGATAGGATCGATTGTTGGAACCTGTCCATTGAATGCATATCACACAGCCTCTCTGGGTTGATGAAATAGCGCGTCAGGAAAACGACAAAGATGCATTAATCTTAAGCGCACATTGTCTCCTTAAGCTAGGAAACTGGATGTTTGATTCGCAGCGGACTTGACGGCTGCTATACCCCGGTTCCAGTGTCGGCGGTCATTATAACGAGGGATGCGATCATTAGCCACTTTGTTTCTCTACAGTGACCGTCCTAGACAACTTTCAAGCCCACATCGTTCGCCGTCCTTTGGCATTATGCACTGCGCCTATATCGCTAGCATATCCTGTCGTTGTCTCCAAAACATCCAAGTCGAGAATTGATGTATTCATGAGACAAGATGGAGCGGCAGATGATAGCATAGACTCAGTAAACCTATGAACAAAACGTTGCAGTGTTCAAGAAAGCGCTGAATATCTTTTGGTTATGCATTGCCTCGACGCTTCATATTGAAAGAGTTTGAATTAGTTAGGTGACTTCTGTCACCACTGCCTTGACACTGGGGGTTTCGGAGTTTGAATTTACCATATAGTTGTAGCTCATATCTTTGTTCGTCAGATCATCACTGGCATACGATTCAGCTTGACGCCTCGCTGGATGCGGCCCCTCATAACGCGGAGATCCTTTCATCAACTTTTCATGCAAGTCGGGTGGAGGGTGGGAATACCCCACAGGCACAATCGAGTTCTATCACGACATCTTGGCGGTAATCTCTTGCAGTTCCACCAGTCTGTCATTCCCCTAACTCTCTGATTTGTTGCTGATTTGCATCGAAGAGTCTAAGCGCTGGAACTCAAGCATGCTATATAAACATCTGGGAAAATGAATCATTGAAACCATGTTCGTCTCCTTGACCGCCTGCCTGATCCAAATATAATGACATCACCTATCATCTTAGCAAGAGATTCGACAAAGACTGTGTATTTTTCGCGGGGAGAGTCAATTGGACTTACCTTCGACACCCTAGCAGGGATAGCGTCCGCGGTAGCATCTTTATTCATCCTTGTGCTCTTATTCGTAAGCCTTATGCCCCGGAGGGTTGACCTGTTCTGACATTGTCCTAGCGTCGCTTACACGAGGATGGGTGGTTGAGCTGGGGAGCTCTGCATGTCTCCATCGTGCGTTTCAAGCACTTCGTATATCTAAACTCATTAAAACATCTAATATTACAGCTTGCCTTGTTTGTCGCGGAATTTATCCAGGGGGTAGGACATGCTATGGATCTCAAGTGGGTAATTGAAGGAAAGGCAGAAACGGGCACCGTCTGCACTGTGCAAGGTTCGCTACACCTTGCCTCGGTGGCTTGCAGAGTACTACAATCTAATCTCGATCTCAGGGCTTACACGACAACTTGGAGACACCTATGCTGCCCTTGCCACGATGGTAAGCTCTGAATTTGTTGTGATCTGGCTATCCCAACCCCTTCGGCTCATGTTGGTAGACCATAGGAGTGCAGACCTTTCTGATACTATGGCGGCTCAAGTGCCTGAAGAGGACCACCTCCGCAATTATCATGGGCGTTGAATTTATCTTTGTCGTCCTCCTTGTTGGGATCGGGTATGGTGTCTATACTCACCTGGGGGAATATTATGTTGCTCCCATACCAGTATGTCATTTGCACATAGTTAACGTCATAGAGAGCCTTATGCGCAACAGTATTGGTGTTGGATAGGCAATAAATACATGGCACTACGGATTGCCGGGGAGTATGGGTGGTTGGGGTTGGCACTTCTTATCTCCATCGCACTGTACATCCCACTCTTCTTGTTGCACTGGGGGGTGATTAAACCAGGAACAAGCTGGTACTCGCCCAAACCTGGCCCCGTGTTTCTGGACCTACAATCAGACAGCGAATCCTATGGAGATCACCGCAGTGCGATGGAACACGAGCGGGGTGACTTTACGGAAGCCCCAGCAAATCGCCTTTCCCCTAGTATACCGCAGGTTGTTTCTCGAGAAGACCGAAGGCTGTGGTTTATCATATTGTAAGTCGTGTATTGTTAATGTTGTGGTACCCCTTCTTGATCTGGAAAGTAGGTATCCCATCTTGTATTGCATGCTAGTCACGCCCCTCATCGTTGTTCGCTGGATGGCTTTCCAATATGAACTCAAAACTGGTAAAGGTCGACATTGGCCAGTTCCAACCCTGATTGTCATGATTCTATTTTCACTCAGCGGCGTTTTTGATGCCATACTTTATCTCCTGACACGGAGGAGGCTTTTCCAATCTAATAAGAGGCGAGAACTACACGTGCACGTTATCAAGACGACCGTAACGGGGGGACACCAGTGAGCTTGCTTTTATTCTGTGTTGGAACCTATTCAAATATAGTTAACTGTATCACTCAGGCTACCCGCAGTTTATTATAACTGAGATCAGATCCTCATATCCCATATTTGTTGTATCCTTGAAGGTTGTCATATCATTGGTCAGTGTAGGGTCAGCTTCCCGTCAGTTTCTGGAAAGGGCGAATAAGGAAGAGAACGGAAACGAAGACGAGGAGACCAGCTCGAATTTCCTGTCCTGAGATACATAACGTAGAACATGGTATTGTCGTCGGGTAACTTGGCATAGAACACTCAGCACGTAATACAAGGAATTGTCAGCGCCAAGGCTCTAATTACTACTGACTTCGATCCCTAAATTTTCTTGATAGTAAACCTGGCTCGTAAACCAACGGTCCTTTGCCATTTTCAAGCGAGTGCACGAGATGATATTGCTATCAGTTTCCAGTGATTTTCTCTGATACTAGTTGATATATTCCAACCTGGTTACTTCCGGGTATTTGTAAATTGTTCTTTGTGGTTGGTTGGGCTGACAACGCTGAGATTGCAGATCAGCTTCCGTGCCCTCGGGTGTTCAAAAACGATTACAGAGTACAGGCAGGTACAGGTATTATTTCGTATTGTGAAATGTCAGAATTACTTGTCGAACACGGCGCGACGCAGTAGCGGTATCTGGCAGTATTCAAGTTATACATGTAAGCTAAAGGCTGTATGTAGTAGGTCGCTTGGATTAGGGACCGGACTGGGATCGGACTGTAACCGCTGGTTCGCACGACAACTTAGTGATCGTCAAAATTCCATTAATAAGTAATTAAAGAATTAAAGGTACAGAATGAGGCGTGCCTAGGACCCTGCTTGAAGTTTGCTGACTTCTTGCTCTTGTTCTCCAACGACGACCAATAGCTCGAATGTCGACCTCAGCGACGTTTGAGCGCGTATGGACCAACGAACGACCCCAGGTTAGTAGTTTAATGTCGAATCAGTCCGTTCAGGCGGTACAAATCAGCTTCCGTTTCTTGATGGCATCGTTACCTGATTCCTGACGCTATATCTACATCCTACAGGAGGGATTCACTCGAGTCCAGTACTCGTCCTCTTCACAAACTGAGATGTCCTCGAGAGCTACTTCACCGAGTTCGCTGATTCCTTTTCGGTTTGGCGTGCAGTCCGATAATGCCCAGTCAAGAGCTGTGCGGGGGGATACGAAGAGTCCTGACTTCTCCAGTGAGAGGAAACGTAGGGTCTCTATTCGATTAAAATCTCAGGACAAGGACAAGGAGCCTTCCAATAGCAAGGCATCGGTGAACGGCGCCACGAGCCCTACTTCGCCGTTGTCTGGTTGTACGTCCTTACTCAACTGCGCGATACGTTATTTTTATCATTGAAAACACACTGTAGGGCTTGATTCTCTCCCCCCATCTCGGTACAATACCTCATCGTTCGCTTCATATGAGATCACTCGCCCTTCAACAACGGACGGGTCCTCAACAGCCTCCAGAAGGCCTCGAGGCAGCCTTCTGGGAACAGCTTCTGATGCATTATCCTTCAAATTCGGTCGGAAAAGACAGATTATTCGGCAACCACCAATGCCGATCATCCTTCCTGATGTGATTGAAATTAGTGCGCCGCGTCGCGATGAGGAAGTTGAAGAGCGTCATAGACTGAGGGACATGGCTGCGCAGTCTATCGGTCTTCCCGTTACGATGCACCCAGATACTCATTCCCTTAATAACAGTGTGGAAGAGGAGGAGGAGCGGGAGGAAATCAGAGAGAATGGTGGACCCGCTAACACTGAGCCCGAGAGTCTAGACGCGGGCAATACGCGTTGGGGATCCGTACCCAATTTTGTCACCAAGTCTCCTCATGACTCCAGCCTCTCGATCGTGATACCTACGCCTGCGCTCCCAAACCGACTACGGTCGGGGTCATTACTGGCACACAGCCGTAGCAACTCTGTCACTGCTGTCCCGGTCCCTTCCTTTCCCACTAATGTCGCGGATCTCGCTCAGCTGAAGCAAGCATCCATCACCCTTCACAAGCACCACCCACCTTCATCGCTTCGCATTTTTGCCCTGTCCTCCATGAACTGGAAAACTCGATACATGGTGCTTTCAACATCAGCCATGTTGGTCACTCGAGGTTCATCCCCTCAAGTTTCATATCTACATCTTTTTAAATCGTCTGGCGGGGATGAGAAGGAGATCGAGAGGTTGGAAATAAACGAAGACAGTGTAGTGTTCGTTGCTGAGGCGGACGTAGGTGGACGAAAACACGTTGTCAAGGTTGGAGGTGTTGATGTTGGCGCTTTGAAGAAGGAGTTGAACTATGAAGAGGGGGGTCGCACTATGTGGTTCTTACACATAACGGACCCGGCGGAAGCGCAGAAGTGGATAACCACCATCAAAACTACGATCCTTGGGCAAAGGTAGGTTTCAGCATCTGTTAACCACCTTTACCCAATCTTACGGATGGCTTCTTTTCTTAGGACTGTGCGTGCTGGTCTAGGCTTGCCAGGAAATACACTAGGCGGCGTCGAGCCTCGTGGGGATATGGATGTTATGCTGTCTATGCGTGCCCAGGGTTTTATCACATCACCACCGCTCAATAGCCCGCGTCAACTTCACACGCCTCCTCGGAGTCCGACTTCATTGGACCAGAATTATGCTGCATCAATCTCTTCTCACCGTTCACAGGCGACTGTATTCAAATCGATATATTCAGGTCCTGTATCATCCTTCAAGGGGTTGTTCTCGGCGGCTACGCGGCCTCGGGCGAGTTCTCGTGCAGCGACAATTGCATCGGAGCGACCGTACCATGATGGAGAACATAATGAGTCTTTTGGGAGCGTAGGAAGCCAACCCAACAGCGTTCGCCCCACCCATCCATCTGCGAATCCAATAGCGACACCAATAATTTCACATTCGAACATTTCATTCTCTGATCCCATTGTGCATCCCGAGCATCGTCTGGAGCGCAGAATTCTCCCGGAACAATCTGCTCTTTGGGCCTCGGCAGAGCCTGTACCGCTTGTCAAAGACAGAGCCAACCGGTCGCTTTCTTTGGGCGCATTGTCTCTTCAGCCTCCTCCCCGAAAACGCTGGACCTCAGTGAGCCGGACATCCTCTAGCACTGACCCTGCAGTACATGGACATGTGAATGGGAGCTCAAGTCCAGCCGCCAACCTTAGTAACGGAACCTTTGAGAGAGATTCTGAACAGTCCGCGAGTCCTAATATGGCAAACTTCTCTCTCGACACGTCCGAGCAGAAACTCCGTTCCCCATCGATCCAATCCGTTTCAACTGTAGGATCAGGCGAGATTACTTTTAGCACAGAGAGGTCAAGCTCTAGCACCAAGCATAGCACAACAAACCGATGGTCAAGACAAGGTGTCTTGCCTCGACGATTGACTCCTCCGAGTGGACCACCTCCATCGGTTCCCAGCGGTCAGCTGAGTGCATCTCGGACCATTCCTCACCCTTACGCTAGTGATCGCCCTTCCAGTCGAGCTTCTTCCGTTCACTCCTTCGCCAGTCAAAAGAGTGTTGTCTCTAACTTGCCTTCTTTCTCTAAGCGAGCTTCGGGTTCCTCAGCATTTAGTTTTGCTACTTCAAATTCTTCACAATCCAATTCATCTCGTCCCGCCTCTATTCATAATCGGTCATCTATGCCGCCACCACGTCCTGCTCCGACATCTTCACTCCCACCTGCACCAGATCAGGAGGCTCCCAATTCAGACCCTGGTCCTATGTCTAAGCCGTCATTTCGTGACTCTGTAACTAATCGTGCATTTAGATTATCAATGATTGCTCCCAAACCTCCACCATCTTCGGTCCTACCACCTCGCCCAGATGAGCCTGAATTCCGGTCTCATCGCCGTAATTCGTCCACCGGAAGCTATACACTCCTGCCCCATTCGGATCTTCCTACGATACCCCAAGCCCTTGTCGTCTCACCTTTCCCTCCTCCACTTCGCCCTCTTCCTCCCACGCCTGTCTCTACACTGCCGACATCATCGACACCTCCGCCACGTCCTGTTTCACGTACCTCCATTAAGCAACGACTACGCATACTTAGCGCGCCGTCTCCTCCAGCTCAAGTGACAAGCGATACGTCTAATGGTTACCTGCCTCTGACTCCTCCCTCGTCGGCAGCACAAGCTTCGGGGGTTCCGGCATCGCCTCTTGCAACACCGATAGCGCAAAAGATTATGACATATCCAGACGAGTTGAGCTTTTTACAGATCCAGACACCGGTTACCCCAATTTTAGCACGGCCATTTTCAACATATCCTGAGCAACTCCCAGAGCTCACATCATTATCTCCGCCACCCAGGCGTGGCTCAAAACACATTGTATTGGACTCGGAAGCACCAGTGGTAGAAGATGATAATCCTCCTGCAGAGGGGGAACATAAACCTTTGTCACTATCGCGTCCTGGTTCTGTCATCTCTCTCGCAATCGTGAGCATGTAGCACTAGTATACATACCTCTTACTACATATATTTATTAGTGAAGGTCCTGCACTCAATTATTGTTGTATGCGCATGCAATCAATTTCTGCCTTGGCTTATATAGGATGCCAATTACCAGTCATGTAAGATTTACAAGCAGATATACACAGAAGAGAAAGACGAAGCGAAGTAACTTGAAACTATTAAGCAAAACTATTTTCAACATCAGCGCTATCTTCGCCTTGCTCCAGGTTGGCGAACTGTGGGGATGTCATTCTTAAGCCCAGATGAAAGAGAAAGCGTGATAATACTCACCGTCAGGAAAGCTGCAGGTCTGTGTTCTTCGGCCCAAAACAGCAATGGAGTATCAAGCGTCATAGCGTAGCTAAGGTTTGATGACCACAACTGTGTGAGACCAATTCCATAATTCCAAACACGTCCCTCTGGCACAAGCGTCATGCCAAGAATGCGATCAGAAAGCAATAGCTGCACCCTTTCTGACATGTTGGGATTGAAACCCTAGTGGTCCACATGAGCGTTTATTCATTCAAAGCGTTCACTGGTGAACCTACCGGAGGATTTGCAGAATTGTCGGAGTTCTTTCGCCCCCATTCAAATCCAGCAACTGACAAGCCATGGGCAGACAGCGATACGGAACCTGGGGTGAAAGATGCAGTGATGCATATCGATGAGGATCCCCACTCTGGATGATCCGCCATTATTTTCGCTTGCGTGGTGACATCAGTCGGGGAGAGGTGGGAAATTTCCAGAGCCTGCGTTTTTATCCAGCCAAGTGGCTCAAGATCCTTGAGGAGGAAGTCATCCTTAGGGAATTGCGAAGGCAATTCAACGCTGTTGTTGCTGCCTCGCTGAGGAACCCAAGCTACGGCCTACAAGGAAGGAAGGAGATCAGAAAAAAGTAAGATGCTTTGGGCTCTGAAACTGACCTTTATCTCCTTCACTTGCTTGTTGTCGGGAGGAGAAACGCCATATAAAAACGCGGATACTTGGGTTCGCAGATCTGCGGCAGTGATGAACGCGCGAAGGATATTCTTAGGCAGAACGTATGTAAATGAGCCCGCATCATCTTTGACATCGTCGTTCGAGACATATATGTGTTGCAGACGGAGAGGTAGGTGCGTAGCCGAGATAGCTCGCACACGCCAATCAGATTTGCTACTGAAAACTTGCTGCTCGTAATTGGTGGCTGGCGATTGTTTGCATAAGTAATATTTTATAGTTAGATAGGATGTCAAGTCTCACTCGTAACGGTCTGAATAGTGTCACCATGAACATTCGTAGTTTGGCTGCCAAAGACAAGTTGAGAAGCGACCGTGAACAGACGGGGCCAAGCTTACGTCTGAACCGCAGTAATTTGAGCCTGTGACTCCGTACTCTTTTCCAATTCAGCCATCTGCTGACGCTGTACTGAAGGCGCTGCAATTTCTTGTCCCAGGATGATATCCCGAACCTCGCTGACGGTCAGGGATGCGATGTTGACACTGTTACGCTTGCCGAAATCCTGTGGAAAATCATTAACTCGTGTGCCACAACTAGATTCCGCCACGTACCGCGAGGATAAGTTCCTTCATTGCAACTTCGACTTTAATCCATTCTTCATCACTGAGCGTCGGCCACACAAAGTGAGGCTCAGTAATAGTCGACTTGTCGGGATGAAGGATAATTTTCGCCTTCTCGTTATTGACATGCAGCCCACGTAGCAGCAAGATAAGCCGAGAAAATGCTGTGTAACTAGAGATGGATTTCAGCCAGTCGTCTGTTAAATATATAAGTAAAGAATGATGTGAATGTTGGCGTCGAATTGCTGACCGTAAAGGCTGAACAACACCATTTGAGGTTGCGTAGCTCGCTAGAGTTGTTCGTTATATGGATGCCTGCAGAAGATATTCCGTGCATACCAGAATTAGATCACCAAACTTCTCCATTTTCATGCATGCTTGGAAGGGCAGTTGAAGTTCACTGCCCTTGATTACGATGTTGGGGAAATCAAGTAGATGCACCTCCAAGGGGTCTGAAAGTTTGAAAGTTAGATATCTCGTGCAGTCTGATGCATCTAGCTAACATACCTAACATGCCCTTCCGCGTTACAATGACTTGCTTTGGTTGTTCTTCAACAGGAAGGGACCGGACCAAAGCCGCAACTTCTTCGGCTGTTTTCCATTTCGCTAATTGCCCCAAACGCTTTTGTCCGGCCCAAACACTGGTGTGGATCACCTTCAGGAACAGCTGTCCTGAACGGGGGTTGAAAATAAAGATGGCTCCATCTGAAGTGATAATAAGTGTGGACGGTGAGAAGTCTGAACAAACGAGAACGAGAATGACGCACTGATTGGTTTGGTTGTCAAGTTGCCTTCAAATGTTTTGTGTCTATAAAAATATACGTGAGTGATGAACGGGCAATCGATTTTATACATACATGGTCACACGGTAAACGTTCGTGTCATCAACGAACCCTGGAAAGGCGAGCTTAGCGGAAGAACAACTTTAGGGCAAGAGGAAGCGTACATATGATTTGATTGGAAAAGAGCTCAGAGTAATTCTAGACCAATTGTCAATTCGTCAGCAAGCGTGCAATTGCACTCAAGAATGCGACATACTTGACTGTTGAGATACGGCTCTGTCGGCTCAGAGGAATAGAGCTGCAAGCCTTTACGAATTCGTTCCCGAAGAACGTGGCAAGCTGGGTTGGCCTTCATAATTTTGGCCATTGCCTGTTGAATCAAGGGCTTCATGCCCGGGAACCAATTGCCATAAGCTGACCACAAATTATAAGCCAAATCCATTCCGATCATGACGCCGGTTGGAGATGGGTATATGCTCATAGAATCAGAAACCTATAAAAAAAATTAGATGTGCTAGCTCTGACGGCTAAAATGAAAACGTACATAGTCCAAGAACTTCGCGCGAGTATATCGCTCAATGTCGTGAGTATCGAAGTCACCCCAACGAAGTTGTATATCTATCCAGTACTTGTTGCTGGTGGTTCCATCGAGCACATCTTTTACCTGTGAATAGATGAATAAAAATGTAAGGAAATACAGCACTGCTACTCACGTCAGTCACAAGTGATGGCCGAGAAATGTTCCACTGTACAAAGAAAACAGATGAGCCAATTGGAAAACCGTTGATCAGAGGTTACCAACCTTATACGCGGAGAAAAGGAGGATGTCCGCACAAGATGAATTCATCTTGTAACTCTTACGAGGATGGATAGTTTCCTTTTGAACAGTCTCAATTTGCAATGGCTCAAGTTCTTGATCAAAGACCTGGCATAAATCCATGACAACACTTTCATGGACTTAAGGGGTTTGTCAAAACAAAACTGGGACTGCATTTACTGACAGACATACTTTTCTGCCACAAGTGAGCACGGAAAATTTGGATCAAGGAAATCTTCAGGGTCGGAATTTTGCCATGCCTGAGCAGATGTCATCAAGCAATGAAGCAACAATTGCTATAACAACTCACATGAAGATGCCCGTCAAATCCAGCTGCACCTGGAATCCAACATACACATTCGCACGATTGATAGTAGGACTCCACCATAGAGTAAAGCGACGATTGGGAATTTGGTTAAGACCAGAACGTTGGGCATTAGTAAGTTTCTTGTATCGCATAGACTCCTCGAATCCAGATGCTTTCTCCCAGAACAAACCTGCGAAAGTATGAGAGAGATCACGACATGCATCCAACTTACATACCTTCCCAAGTGGGGAAGTAAGTGCCCTTGAACAAAGTATGCTCCAGAATCCCTTCCACACCACCAAGTGCAGCAATAACATCGACACGATAGTTGTTCAGCTGCCACAATTTTCCATCGTGACGTTGCGATGTCCACCAGAATGGATTGCTACAGGATATGAGATAGGTATAATGGAGGGAATGTATCAACATACTGTTTCAGCAACTGGTACTGCTTCCAGTCAGTTCGCACACGCCAACCACGGTCATATGCCAAGCTAGGAGCAAAAATAGATAAGCATGTTGCATCAATGGAGTACGACGATACTCACGTATGTCTGTCCTTCTGGAATAGTGTATTGATGCGAGGAATGCCACGATCCCAACTGTCTTCGAGATCCTCGAGAGTGAGCCGCCTATTCTGCGCATTTGCTTCCTTTCGCTTCATTGAATATTCTGACCAGACTCGGGCTGAATCCAAGAATTCGGCTTCCCAAGGCTGTAGGTAACGGTACAGGTTCGGAATCAGCTGATCTTCCTCGTGTGTCATCCCAGCACGGAAGTGGGTAACTAATGCAGATATCGTTTAGTTATTTCACACCACAGAAGTGCATTTAACCTACCAGCAACATCTGTTTGCTTAGACCACCGGAGATCACTCTGAGGAATCAGAACATGCCCCATGGATAACATTCCAAGACCACCCAACTCCTACAAAGATCACCTTCAGCGGATGGAATGGAAGAAAAGTGAATTCAGACAAACCTTGGGAGTGTAAAAGACAACGGGAGGGAAACGAGAAGGCATTTTACTGTTCAACCCAATCTTAACACGCGTCTGAATCTTGTTCTCAGCCTTCACGAGAGAGTCGAGAAGTTCGTTAGTATGGATCACAGCCTCTCGGTAATAGGTCATCAATCCAATCAGGGCAGTATTCCACTTATTGACAATCTTGGAGAATGTTGTGGAACCTGAGCTCATCAGAACCTGGCGAATCCTGTTGTTGAACTGTTGTACACCTAAATATGCATGTCAGTTGAAGGGAAAGACTCTTAAAGTAGCAGAAGCTTGACCTTCGTCGGATACACGGAGGAAGGCCTGCGATGTGCGTTCCTTTGTCTGTTCATTTGTCAAGTTCCAGACAGCATCCTTCAATGAGAACTGTTCACCACCCATGGTGCGAATCTTGGGGAGGATACGGATTTCAAACCCGCACATGGAAAAGAGCAGTTGGGGGTTGTTCTGGGAGTAAACACTGACAAATGTGTCGTCCCATTCGATCGTGGTGAGCGATCTTGGGAGACTCTGCTTGACATTCCAGAAGACTGCACGACCGAGATTGACGTCGTGCTTGATGAGCCTCATACGACAGTCTCTTGGCCAGCAACGCTTGTTGTTGTATCCGATGACGTTGTTGTTTGTAGGATCGGGGTTCGCAGAAAGGTAACGCTGGATGAGGTCTCGAGATTCGTCGGCAGTGAACCGGAAAAGGATGTGCAGCCGGTCGACATAACGCGAATAAAGTCGGATAGGATGGCGAGTCTCAGTAGCTGAGTCTCGATACTGTAGGAAGTTGTTCGGCATTTGAGGCGGGCCAGCCATCTCACTGGCACGTTGGAGACCCAAAATAAGCAAGTCGAGGACCAATCCATAATACTGGAACACAAAGGCTGAGAACTGAAGACCACGAATGAGACCGAACGCATTAGTGTGAGCCATATCTGTTACTCGAGTTAATAAAAACAATAAATCCATAGGAAGAGATAGATATACCTTTGTAGGTCAAGACTGCAATACCGGATCAGAATTCAGATGAATTTAATGTTAGGGCACGCTTACCAGTATTGTTCTTGGCTGTGATATAGTCTGCCAAGTTGTGGTCAAGAATGAGACGAAGAAGGCGATTCAATAGGGTCAAATCAATCTTCTCGTACACCTTGGAAAGCACAGTTTCCATCAAGACATTACATTCCCCTTCACTGGTTTCCCAGATGTCTGTCAAATTGTTGATGCCTTGGCACCACTGTGATATTGATCGTAAGGAGATGACAAAATGATACAACAACCACGTTAATCTGACCTTATAAACGAGTAACGGTGGGGGTTCCGTATCCTGTGAAATATATTTCAGCAACTGGAGAGAGCGTGATTAAAAGACCACATACTGCAGGCTTGATCCAAGCAGGGAAAAGGCCTCGCTTATCAGCCCTGAGTCCAATGTTAGAGGTTACCAGCAGTAGCCCGTTATGAGAAACTTACTCGAAGAAAAGGAATTGGTCCAAATACTAAACCAAAACGGGAACAATTAGATGACACTTGCGATATCCAGTGTGTACTCACAGCATCCGTAATCTTCTCGACAGGTTCAATATCATAGCAAGGGATTAGCTTATCATATGTGTCGAAGAACTCGATCCCAGATTCCTTGAAAGCACGCTGAGTTAGCAGGAGACGTTTGATCCGAGAAAGACCTGTGATATCCGACGTCAGGTTTAAAGGGAACACCAGTAACACGGAATGCTAACATTCGTGAGGGTTATCGTAGGCTTGTTCGATCAATGCTAATTCCTCACGCTGGGACTGGTTCAAACGACCTGCCAACCATCATGAGCAACTAAATAATATAATGAAACAGTGCAAACATTACCTTTGACTGAATAAGCTTCCTTCAGCTTCTCGAGGGCAAGCACCAGCAACTTTGTATCATGCTTGTAGGAGAGAGGCCTAGGAGGGGTTTCAGTCAGACTAGTTTCTGCAAGACAACATATGCATAACATACGGGAAGGGGATAGGAACAAATTTACGACTTTCAAGCCAATGGACAGTAGCAGTGTAAATAGCAACAGCTTCTTCGGCACTGATATAAGGCCCATCTTTAAGATAACCATGTTGCCTCTCCTGCTCGGCTTTCAGATAGAGACCTAGCAAACCCGAGGTGAGCAGGAAAAAATAGGTTGCTATGGTATGGACATACGAGTCAGACGACCAAGATTCTTCTTCACGACAGCCTTGTCGACAGTTGCACCACGTCGAATACGTTCGCGATTGTAGTGGGCAACACTGCAACAATTTCATAAATAACAGAGAGAAAATAATACTAAATTAGCTTACGAGCACCACCAATCGGCCTTGCTCTTGATGTACCGCAATATGATGTTCTCAATAGCTGTGGGCATACCAGGCACCTTCCAAGGAACTAGACATAAACATATTAGAAACCTTATGACAACCAGAATACAAAGCGTAGGCTTACTATTTGCCTTCCAGCACCTCCATGCTTCCGAAAGATGCTGCAAGATCGTCTTAGATTTGTTCTGCTTGATCGACTCGGGCATCATGTCCAAAATATCGTGCATAACAGCTGCTCGCAGTTCCAAATCGTAATGGGATTCCACCCGCTGCTTCGTCACCGTCTTCGCAATACCCTTGCTGTTCCGTCCCTCGAACTGTCGAGCAAGCAAGTTACCAAGCCTAGCAAGTTGAACAATGTATTAGTTTCGCGAAGATGGAAAACAGATAAACCCTGACCATCGCTCCAAGAGCGGCACAATCCCACGCATGAAAAACAACCAAACCCGCCAGCCAGGTGCCCAGAATCCACAACCCGGACCCTTCCCGACAGGGCCTGTGTTGAACCGGTAGTAGATCAAATGCTTTAAGTCCTTGGTCATGCGCACTTGCCTCATGAGCTGAACAAAGATAGGTCAGGGGCACGTCCCAAAGCAAATATCAGTGACCAACCTTGTACTTGTACCGATACATTCCTGTTAAAGCGCCGATGTGTCCGAAGATATACTGCAGTGCATCAGCGAGCTGGAAGGCATCGACATTGCCGAGACGGAATTGGACATGAGCATCGACGACGAGCTTAGTGAGGCGAAGGATTTCACGACACAAATGGAAAGCGTTTCCAAAGCGCGACTTTTTGCGCTCTTTCGTAGTCAAAGTTCTGATAATATTGTCAGTAACAAGAAAGCCCATAGATAAGGGAACGTCTTACTTAACGGGCTTCAGATTCATGTTATAATCGAGGTGAAGGTAGTTCAGGTTCTAGGAGAGCTGAATGAGTGTTTGAATTCGGCGAACGACACATGAAATCGTACCTTGCGGTGAATCAAAAGATTGAGCATATTGTAACCTTGCCTGCACACTTGCAACCCAGCTTCAACCCAATCCAGCTTCGTCGTCTGGAAAAACTTTGTAGCCTTAAGCTGGCGGAAAAGGTTCTTCTTCGTCATTGCCTTTTCTGGCCTCGTTCTCAACTCGTTGAGAACATAGCATTTCAGAAGTTTCTGGTATGAGACACGGACTTTGACCGGCTGGTTAGGCGGACAATGCTCGAGATACCAATTCTTCACTAAAGGAACATCTTGAGCCCTCCTCATCCTTCCAGAACGCCGGCTGTACGGCTCAGGCGCCCACCAGAGAGCGATACCGTCGGCCGTGAGACTAGTCTCTAGTTCTTTCTCTTCGAGGAAGGGGACAACAGCATCAGGCAACTCGAATTCATCGTCATCAGCACCATTAGGACCAAAGAGGCTGTCCTCGTGGGATACTAGAGGCATGTTCTTTGGCACATGCCCTCGCAAGGAGATCGGGTTAATGAGAGGGTCGAAGTAGAAAGCTGGGAGGTCCGGGTCGTCCGTCCGGATATAGACATTTTTGGGGGAATGATAAGGTGAAATTTGCACAGAGCGCGGTAGAGAGTTATAGAGGTGGGGGAATGCCACTTTGTACTCGGTTCGAATCTGTTGTCGGATGATGATCTTATTGATATCGTTGAACTCATTCCAGTCCTCGTCGAAAGTGTCCATGTCTCGATAAAGGGGCTCGAACTTGGGGCCACCAGGAATGGCCATGTTCAAGGCTTTGGCGGAGAAAAACGCCTTCTTGTCGAAAAGGTAGCTGGCATTCGAGTCGGGCTGATCTGAGAGAAGATTGCGACCGAGGCGATAGAGGTTGGCCATCACAGACAGTGGAAGGGACCAATACTTATATGAAGGTCCATTCACTGCAGGAGTTTCAATGAGGGGTTTTGGGTCGTAGAACCAATCAATTATCGCAGCGTCCTCCGAAGGTTCCAACTCAAGCTGTATGGCTTCGAGTGGATCCACATCCAGAACATTGTCTCCGTAATCCAAAGGAGGCTCTTCGTCGTCAAAGGGTGGGAAGCGCATACGCTTGAAATGCCTACGGTCCCGTTTTTCTCTCCGCATAGCAATCCACATAGTACTCCATTGCGCATGGTAGACAGGTTCAATGACTCGAGGGATCTCGTTCACGAACGTAATTGCACCAGTGATGTGATAAAGCACGGGAACTTCGCGCACTTGCTCCCACGGAAATGGGATGTTTTCGAGGAGCTTCATGACAGCATGAGGAACATACTTCAGAGCTCCGAGGTGAACGCGTTTGTCGTTACGGAACTTGCGATTACTCATGTCGCCGTGATCCTTGATGATTTTGCGGACGTGCTCTGGAGGGAGATCCTGTCGCAACAGTTGAGTTCAACAAGCGCGTAGATTGTGCCTAAATGTGCGAACCTGCTTCCCCATGTCGACGTATCCACCCCTCCTTTTTTCGCCATATCGCTTTCTCTGCATCTGCACCCATTTCATCGACTTTTGCGCGATGACTACCGTCGCGGAAAATATTAGCACAAGATTAGCAACGCCGCGCCATCACTAAAAAGCTTACCTTCTGGTGGCATTTGTGAGCCAGAGGACTGATTGTACCCGGGAGGCATTCCAGGTGGTGGTGGGGGCATAAAGCCAGGAGGAGGAGGAGGGAAACTCATCCTGTCGATGTCGGTGGTGACAGTCAAGAAAAGAATTGAGGCTGATGTAAGCCTCAGATGCAACTCGTGCACGGACCTTATGAAAGCCTGGACTCGGACAAACTCTATTTAAACCTACAACACATTCTGCAAGACCTTGTCATCTCAAACTTGAATGAACTTGTTCTTACCATTTCCTTCAACCGACGACATGCCATGCCATTTCCTGGTTACTCGACGTGCACAAGACAATCAGATTGCTGGTATATTCTGTGACGAGATATCGTAATTACTCAAACACATCTCTCAACAGCTCCGGCCCTCATCAACCAATCAAGTATCTATGGTCATCACACCTAAGTTTAAGCTATAGTGCGGGCGCATAAATGTTCCTAGTTCTTCGGCCAACCTCCATCCACAAGGAAGCTAACGTCAACTGCA